>CM059307.1:1632500-1665000 GCA_030340665.1 Neosalanx taihuensis
AGCAGTCGCTCCCCACAGATGAGTTCAGAGGGAGAGAGAGAGAGAGAGAGCCTTAAGACTCATTTCAGGGGTGATATTTTAATAACATATCACCATTCAGTGTGTGGTGTTGCGTGCAGAGCCACAGACCATCGCCGTTAGTGTGTGTTGCTCAGGAAGTGATGTCAGACTAGATGGTCGGGTTAGGGACTCATAATGACCAGTGTTGAGTGGCGTCCTCGTTCCGCCCACTCAGCAATTATCAGCTGTGTTCTCTCGCAGCAGATAATCGCCACGGAGACCTGCAATTAGCTCGCAGCCCCGCTGCCACGCAAGCCCTCGTCTACAGCGCCCCCCCCCCCACACACACTCCCGCATCCACCCCCTCCCCCCACCCCACCGCCTGCTCTGCTCACACGCCCCCTCATCACCCCATTCCCCTCCACGCCCCCCCCCCCTTCAAACACGCATCTCCCTCTGCAACTACCCTCACCCCTGACGCACACCCTCATTACCCCTGCCCCCACCCCCCCCAAAGGTGTCCTTGGTCACGTCGCCCTACTTGCCTCAGGGGGGAACGTCCTTGTACTTGCCCTGGATAAGAGCGTCCGCCACACGACTCAATGTAACTTACAAAGAGCTTCATTACAGCAGGGCAAGGTAAAGGATCTATACTGCTATATGTCTCTTTATGGCTGTGTGTTTGTGTGTGTGTGGATGACGCATGTAGGAGTGCAAAGAAAGGATGTTTTTTTGTTTTTTTTTTTTTTGGTTTTGTTTTTTGTTTTTGTGTCATATCAACTGGCTCATTCTATTCTATTTCCATAATCCTTTACACAGTCTTGTTTCATTCTTTCTTTCTGGATTTCTTTCTCTGCGTGTGTTTCTGGTGGTGGTGTAATGTATGTTAGCGCCTCTGTCTCCCTTTTCCTCAAGTGTGAGTGCAGATGAGAGGCATGGGGGGGGGGGGGGGGGGGGGGGGGGGGGGGGGGGGGGGGGGGGCAGGATATGACTTCCTCCTGTGAACTCAATCCCAAATGAGAAATAGGTACAGCTATTTTAAGTGAGGCTCTTTTTCATACCCCTCTCTCGCCCTCCTCCACTCTCCTCCTCTTCCTTCTCGTTTCTGTCGCTGTCGTGGTTTTTGTCGCCGTAGGGTTCAGTTTAATGACCGTCCGTGGTCATAGATCTGAGTCTGGTCACATCTCCCCTCCCTCCCTCTCTTTCTCTAATCTATGCTATATTTCTCAGTCTTTTTCTCCATTTTACCCTCGCTTTTTCATTCTTCCCCCTGTGTGGAGCCCCTCCCTTCACCAGATCCTCCTCTAAGTCTTCTCATCTCCTCAGGTTTCAGGGAACCTTCAGACGTAGATCACAGCATGGCTGGCTGGGGTGGGCTGGGGCTGGCTGGGGCTAGCTGGGGCTGGCTGGGACTGGCTGGGACTAGCTGGGGCTGGCTGGGGCTAGCTGGGGCTAGCTGGGACTGGCTGGGACTAGCTGGGGCTGGCTGGGGCTAGCTGGGGCTGGCTGGGGCTAGCTGGGACTGGCTGGGACTAGCTGGGGCTGGCTGGGGCTAGCTGGGGCTGGCTGGGACTGGCTGGGACTAGCTGGGGCTGGCTGGGGCTAGCTGGGGCTAGCTGGGGCTGGCTGGGGCTGGTTGGGGGTGGCTGGGGCTAGCTAGGGCTGAGACTAGCTGGGACTAGCTGGGGCTGGCTGGGACTAGCTGGGGCTGGCTGGGGCTAGCTGGGGCTGGCTGGGGCTGGCTGGGGCTGGCTGGGTCTATGTTAGCTTGACATTCATCTCTCCTCCTCACTTTGGAGAAGGGCGAGGTGAGGAGGGGAGGGAGAGGAGGAAAAGGGGAGAGAAGGGGTGAGGAAAGGAGATGCCTTACCTCTGTATGGGTCCAGAGAGGTCACTGGCGTCCTGCCTGTGAGGGCGAGAGAGAGACAGAAAGAGAGAGGGAGAGAGGGGAAAGAGAGAAAGTGACAATTAGCATCGTTGGAATGAAAAGCTCAAACACTACACAGGACACGTCCAAATCTCAACGACAAACAGACGTCCTGGGAGACAGCTGATCCTAATCAGCTAAACAATGAAGCCCCGGCGAGAGAGGACGCTCTCCCGAGTGCCTGCCTCTCTCCAGCGCGCTCCCTCCATCCTCTCTGTCTGTCTGGGTTTCATCCCATCCTCCTCCTCTCACTTCATCCTGCCGTATGGAAATAAATTGGTCCCAAGGCCCCTTCCAGTAAAGGATGTCCTCCGTGAGATGAAACAAACACACCCTCCGCGATCACAAATGCAGGCACCAATTCGGGCACCCTCCCCCCCTCCCCCCCTCCCCCACCAGAGCAGCAAGTTGTAGCCTATTAGTGCAGTTTGCGTGACAGAGGTAAATAAAATAATAAAGCATTAGCTAGTCCCTCATTAATAATGTGTGTGTTTTATGATGAAATGGGAGGGAAAGACAAATACTTCCATGACATCCCCCCCCCCTCCCTGCTCCCCAGCCCAGTGTCCAATCACCACTGTGCTTTGCATTTCAAAGGGTTACTTTGCCTTTTTCATACGCAACCATGGGATGCTACCCCCCCCCTCCCCCCCTCCTTTAACTACCTCTACACACACACACCTACATACGCACCACTCCTGTCCTGCATACACACACCCACATACAAAACACCAAGCCCTGCCCCACTTCATTCTATTACACTTCACATCATTTCAACTGTATGAATTAATGCACAATTCATTATTGCAATCTCTCGCTGACACACCCACACACACACACACACACACACACACTAACTTAATCTGTACACATTGCGTTTGTCATTTAGGATGATGAAGAGTTGAGATGAAAAGATCCAGTGACTGTATTTCATAACAGCTGAATAGCAGCTTTGCCATCGCAGAATGAATGATACACTGGGAATACACTGGAATGAATGACACAGTGGGAATACACTGGAGTGTAACAGTTTTGGGATGGAGATCTATATGTATAATCCGGAACTTTCCGATACGTCATTTCACACACCCACTCACAGCACAACTTCTCAGGGTTTCACCATAACTACAACAGGTGTGTGTGTGTGTGTGTGTGCTCCTACACGGATGTGCCAGGTCTTAAATCAGGCCAGCTGAGCCAGTATGATGTCAGATGGGGCGGTTGGCCCGCCTCCAGACAACAATCTAGAGCCTCCCATTGGAGGATTGTTCTCTTAATCGCTCCTGCCAAATGCTGAGGGGAAGAGGGGATTGGCCATGCTCTGGCTCTGACTGAAATAGTTGACTAGTACTTCACCAAATGGGAACCTACTACTATGTGCGTGTATGTGTGTTTGTGTGTCTTTGTGTGTGTGTGTCTGTGTGTGTTTGCAGCCAAAGAGGTTTGCATGGTTGTGGGAAAGACAGCACCTCCCTAGACTCTGGCCTTGAACTGCTCTAATGCCTCTCCGATCCTGACTGCATTACAGAGACGGAAAGAGAGAGAGAGACAGAGATGGAGGGAGGAGAGACAGAGGGAGGGGAGGAGAGGTGAAAATGGAGGGGGTCTTCATGACAATGGATTCAAAAATGAGCTGAGGAAAAAACAGAATGAGCAATGAGCCAGAGAGAGGAAATAAAAAAAAGAATAGAGAAAGTGAGCGAGTGAAAGAGTGGAACAGGGAGGGAGAGAGAATCGGAGCGAGAGAGGAAGCAGCCTGGAGTGTTGCTAAGGGACTGGGGGGGGGAGGGGGGGGGGGCTGCAAGACATCATTTCCCCTGTGATATTCAAACGCTGCAAGCGCTCATGACTGGAGCCACACCGCTGCACACTCTAGATCCTGACTGTTCAACACCCCTCAACTCAGCTCCCCCTCTCTCCCCCCCTCTCTCCCCATCTCCCCCCTCTCTCCCCCCTCTCGCCCCCTTTCTCCCCCCTCTCTCCCCATCTCCCCCTCTCTCCCCCTCTCTCCCCCTCCCTCCTAGCCCCTCTCCCCCCGCCCCCTCCTCTGCCTCAGTTTAATAACCCCCCTCCCAGTTTTAATAACAACACGACAGATCAGCTCCATTAGCCCTCACCCCTCACACACTCCCGCATGCAAATGAGACTTTATAGAGCCGCACATAAGGTGTTATTGATAGACCCTGTGTGTGTGTGTGTGTGTGTGTGCGCACACGTGAATGCGCACAAACTGTATGTGTACACTTACAGTTTAATAATTGTACAAGGTTATGCCTGTTGTGTGTGTGGATTTGTGAAGCATGTGTACGGGCCGTGTGTGTGTGTGTGTGTGTGTGTGTGTGTGTAGGGGGTGAATTGGGAGAGTGATATGAAGGGCCAGATACAGATGGAAAGAGGGGGAGGGGGGGGTAAAATATCCCCTCATTGTGAGGGGGAGGTAAAGGGTGATATTGAAAATAATCACAGAGAGAGTGAGTGAGAGAGCGAGAGAGAAAGAAAGAGAGAGAAAGAAAGAGAGGAGGACACACACTGAGCGTCACACATCCTTTTACCCAAACGACAGTTTAGAAAAAGACCTTAACAATCCATACAAGACATTCTCCACATTTTACCTTGATTAAGCCTTTAATCGTATTTGAATCACACTGTGCTAACATTTGTGCGTGTGTGTGTGTGTCTGATATGTTTGGTGTGTATTTGTGTGTGTGTGTGTGCGCGGGATGGCTAATCCAGAACTTCAGTCACGTTTTGCTCCATTGTTAGCCGTGACTGATGTGCAACATAATTGAGCAGAATTATGGTTTGTTATAATTAGTAAGTAATTAGCTCTTTTTTTTATTATAGCTCACATCGCCATTCCATCGGAGGCCTTCGCTATCACCAGGCAACGTTTGCTGCTACACGGCGGTGACGACAGAATCGCTCCAATCTGTTCCTTTCTTCTCTGATCCACGGAGTCAAGGTTTGATGAATGCACTCCACCTTTCAACAAACCTCCAGTTCAGACAGACTTAGTGCCAAAGCTCTCCAACCAGCAGCCTTATAAAGGCCACCTTCATCGGGGGGATGTATGCCGCTATGAATCAGGCCTGATAAAAACATAAATAGAGAATAAATCAAAATGTGAATGCCAGTTCTTTAGATGGAGATGAAATGTCAATCGCTAATCTCTTTAATAGTCTGATATTACATTTTAATCCAACTCTGATTCCCTCAATCTTGTCCAGACTGTCTGGCTCCGAGTCAGTCAGGGAGGGAGAGAGAGAGAGAGCAAGAGAGAGAGAGAGAGAGAGAGAGAGAGAGAGCAAGAGAGAGAGAGAGAGAGAGAGAGAGAGCAAGAGAGAGAGGAGAGAGAGAGAGAGAGAGGGAGAGAGAGAGGGAGAAAGAGAGAGAGAGAGAGAGAACGAGAGAGAGAAAGAGAGAGAGAGAAGATGGTCAAAGAGGGTGGGTTTGTGCTCCGTGTTCAGCGTGTCATCGGAAGGCGTGCGGCTCCGAGGCTCGAGGGGGACAGAGGAGCCTCAGACGAGGGGCCTCAGACGGAGGAGCCTCAGACGAGGGGCCTCAGACGAGGGGCCTCAGACGGATGTCTGATGAGGAACGAACGGATGTGATCATAAGGTGTCACGTTAAAGAGATGATTGCCCATCCATCAGCGTGGGTAAAAGTCCTGGGAGGCTAGGGCTAACTCTTCCCCCTCATGCAGCCTTGTTCTGCTAACACGCTCCATCACACACCTAGCAACACACACCTAGCAACGGGACCATTCCACACCGACAGATTAGGACATCCCACCCTCAGGTCGGCTTCAGAAGCAAACCTTTTTCATTTCCAATTTGCGATCGTAGGATTACGTTCTGGAGAGGAAGCAAGTCATGGAAGAGGGAAGGGACAGGAGACAGAGAGGGTCATCGAGCGAGACAGACACTGGGGGGGGGGGGAAGCAGCGCTGACGATGACAGCAAACATGCTTTTAAATCACCCCGGAGCAAATCAGGAAATCAATATCAATTAGGTGCCGGAGCGGTTCAGACAGACAACTGGCTTTGTTTTAACTAATGAAGTCTGTAGAGGATCCTTTCGCTCTACTGGCCTTTCCTCTGACACACACACACACACACACAGGAGGTTTCTAATCAAATAGAGAGGAGGTCGAAAAATGATTCCGCTAAATGGATGGGAAGGATGTAAAATAATACATTCCGACACAACAAGCCCGTTTTCGAAAAAAATAAAAAATAAAATCACGTCACTCAAAGCAGAAGGATTGCAATGTGACACACACACACACGCAGACAAATAGCTCTGTAGAAGCAGCCTGCGGTGAGATCGGAGCAGGCCTATCATTTTAACCATCCATCAGCTCGGCAGAGATTTCATATTAGCTTCTCATCTGCATACCACGCCGTCAGAATGACAAATGAGCTGGAGGGAGGGAGAGAGAGCGATAGAGGAAGTGATGGAGAGAGGGACTGAGAGAGTTTGCTCGCCTCCCTTCTGCCCCCTAACACTCCCCTCCATCCCCTCCGCACCTCTAATCCAATTGTGCTTTGTCTCGTAGCGTCTCCCGCTCATTTTCTCCCTCTGTCTCTCTCCACCCCACTCAACCCCTTCCCTAATAAGAGGCAGGATATCCAGTCATGTTATAAATAGTGCAGCTGGACCCTACAGTGCCCCCCCGGCCTTCACTTCTCTCCAAGTCACAATAACACAAGGCAACGCCAGGGGGGGCAAATATTGAGTGGAATTCCGGGACAATCCTACGGAACAGCGAATCAGCTGTTTGACCAGAGCTTGTAATGCTGAGGGACCCAGAGAAGAGAGGAGGAGTGAAGGGGAGGAGGGAGAGGAAGAGGAGGAGGGAGAGGGGAAGGGAGAGGGAGGGATCCTTCTTCAATCTGAGATGAAATCCCCTCCTTGGAGTTAGCTCTGCCTCGCAGCCTCCTGGAAACGTGCGTTTCAACATCATGTCGGTTAAATCCCGTCATTTGTCATACGCCCTGCACGCACATTCATTTGCTCCAAATCGAGGACGCGCACACGTGTGTGTGTGTGTGTGTATGCGTACATATCAGGGTTAATGCAGCGATATGCAGCCAAGCTGGAGTAATCCATTCGGCTGGTATAAAAACACACAAACATGCAGTAAACATTAAGCTACTCCAGCGGGCTACAGTGCTTTCCTATGACACACACTCTCACTCACACACACACACACACACACACACACACAGATCCCAGCGCAGCAACACCGAGCCTTCGTGTAGCATTTAACAACTAGGTAGCTCCATGCGTTCCCCAAACACACATATTCACTACGAGCAAACCCAGACATCCATTCAGAGAAGGGGCATGTGAGCAGCAGTATGGATGAAGGGGAGGGCGGGGGGGCGGGGGGGGGGGGGGCTCCAGGGAGAGATGAACAGATCCTGGGAGGAGGGAGAGATGGAGCAGCAGCATGGGCTGGAGTGTGCGCTGGTGGACGGGCGAGATAAGCCCAATCTGGTTTGTATTACAGTCAGAGATAAATAAAGGGACTGGCGAGGGAGATAGCCAAGTTGTGTTCGCGTGCGTTTGCGTGCTTCTGCGCGTGGATGTGTGCACGTTTGGAGCGAGCATGTGTCTGCTCTCCCTGGCTAAGTGTTGGTATTCCTTCCTCTCTCTCAGAGCTGGTCTCTCTACATGACATGCTGCTAGGCTTTGCATTTCAGCCTCTCAGTAATTTAGTGAGTCAAGTTAACCGGCCTTCCTGTCAGCTGCAGTAAGGCCCCTGTCAGTGGCCGTGCCGGAGTTTTCTCCAGGATTTTGTCGATTTTCTTTTATTCTGCGGCTCAAAACAGTTGATTTTTGTCGCAGCTTTTAGGCAGTTTCGTAACGGTGTTGATTACACAGCCAAAGAATAAGGTTTGATGGCGTTTACGACGCCACCGAACATCCTTCGGCGATAACAGCAGGCGTACAGACGCTGTTTCTGAGGCGCTGTCGATTCATGGATGACTCTGTATTTTGTTTTCCGGCAGGGCCGAACAATTCCGCCTTTGTTCCGCTCCAACAGTCACATTTGCAAGGATTTTCTTTCTTTTTCCTTCTTCTATTCTAACGCACATAAAACGTGCGGCCTGCTTGTTTTCCTGCCTCGATCTCCGTAGCCGCTAGTGCGTCGAGGCTGGAGCTGTGGGGTTCCTAGTGGCAGCAGGGCCTGCTGGGGGTAACAGGGTACGCTGCTCTGACGGAGAGAGGGGGGAGGCTGCCAGAGACGGGAGCACAGCAGAGCCAGATACAGCCACACACACCTGCCAGAAGCCTGGGAATATGGTTCGAATATGTGTGGGCGCCAGAGGGAGTGTGTGTGTGTGTCCCTTCGGAAGCGGTCCTCCAGGCTGCAACTCCTCCCTGACTCCCCCTGTCAGACGGCTGGGAAGAGGGGGAGGAGAGGAGGGGAGAGGGGGGATGAGGGTTGATGGGAAGGAGGGGATGGCGGTGGTGACAGCTGTCCGCTCCTCAGGATGGTAATTGGTTGGCCGACGGAGAGGGTGGTGGGACGGATGAGAGCGCGGCTCAGACGGGGCGCGCAGGCGCACGCACGCCGCACACGCATGCCACACGCACGCCGCACACGCATGCCACACGCAATCACTGTCTAAAGGCTGACCGTGACAGGTTTTGCCCATTATCTATAACCAGCCCTATAGCCAGCCAGCCAGCCAACCCCTCCCCCCCCCCCCCCCACACACACACACACACACACACAAATAAACACACACTGCACCAAACCCACCTCACTGGTTGCTGTGTGTGTGGAAGGGGTGGGGGGGATTGGGGGGGTGGGATGGGGGGTTAGGCAGGTCCGGGTCCAGAGGTGCTAATTCCTAATGACACCTCCAGTCATATCTTAGTAAACAACCCCCCGGGACACCCCCCCCCCCCCACCACGTGTCTGAGTGACAGCTCCAAATCACACCTGACAGCCAACTGACAGGAAGGGGAGGGGGGAGGGGGGGAGACGGAGAATGAAAATATGAAAAATAATAAGCTGTAGTATTACCCTGGAAATCTGCTAGCGTGTGTGTGTCTGTGAGGGTGTGTGTGTGTGTGTGTGTGTGAGGGTGTGTGAGGGTGTGTGTGTGAGGGTGTGTGTGACGGGGCGGCACCAGTTAGAATATCGGTGAGAGATGGAGGGGAGGGATGCTCTGTGAGAGCCTCTCCACAGCCCTGAGAAGAGAGCAGGAGAGAGGGAGGAGGGAGGAGGGAGGGAGGGAGGGAGAGAGAGAGAGAGAGAGAGACATCGTCCTGGAAATAAGGGAGAGGGGAGCGAGGGCGAGAGAGGCCGATAGGAAGAAGAGGAAAAAAATTCAATATATTTTTAATCTAGCGGATGTAATCAGATTATGTGTCTGCCAGCAGCAACGTATTTCATAAGGAATATCCCATTCAGGGCGGTCGAGGATGGGGAAGCGTGGCGGCCGGCGAAAGAGAGAGAGAGCAGTGGAGACGGGCACTTTGGCTGGCCGATGTACATCGTCTCTGACAGATTCTAATAAATGCGGCGGGAGGCTCCCGCAGAAACACAATGCCGTGTAATCATTTTATCATGACAAACCGGAATTCCAATGCCGTCCCATGTGGGCCAAGCCGGGGGAAAATTGAATTAGTTTAAACTGTGAATTGCCCATGCTTGGGGAATGGGAGCATGAAGGAGAGGAGAGTGGGGAGGAGGAGAGGAGAGGGGAAAGGAGGACAGGAGAGGTGTAGAGGGGGGTCTAGAACAGAAGGGACATGAAGAGTGTTAGAGGACAAGTGAAGGGAGGAGGAGGCAGGAGAGGAGCAGAGAGGAGGACAGAGAGGAGAGGAGGAGGCAGGAGAGGAGCAGAGAGGAGGACAGAGAGGAGAGGAGGAGGCAGGAGAGGAGCAGAGAGGAGGACAGAGAGGAGAGGAGGAGGCAGGAGAGGAGCAGAGAGGATTACAGAGAGGAGAGGAGGAGGCAGGAGAGGAGCAGAGAGGAGAACAGAGAGGGGAGGAGGAGGCAGGAGAGGAGCAGAGAGGAGAACAGAGAGGGGAGGAGGACAGAAGAGAGGCGAACAGTGGAGGGAAGGGGAGGGTGTTAGAGGATATGAGGGGGTGGTGGGTAGAGGGGTGGGCCTCGGGCGCTCGAGGTTTGGCAGGCGTGGGGTTCTCCAGGGGGGCGTGAGCTGGTCTCTAAGAGGAGCTCGTCTTTCACCAGCAGCTGGCTAATGACTCTAACTCCAGCCAATCCTGACACATTAGAACCCTGCATGGCCAGCCCTTCCTCCAATCAGATTACACGATCCTTAAGGGAACACTTTCCACCCCTGTCAGAGTGAAAGACGGAACTCATCACACACACACACACCTTCACGCGTAAAACAAGCAACACATACACAATGTGTAGGTCAACATGCTGTGTCCAGTCATTCTAGATGAGGGCGTGCCAGGGTTCCGGGGTCTCCACGGATACGACCCGGATGCCACAGCAACGCGCTCGTGCGTCTCCACGGAAACGATAATGTTGACTGCGGAGAGATAAAGGGCTTGTTTATTCTCCTCAGTGAACTCATTCTAGCAAAGCAGACCTTAGACAAGCACAAGAGAGAGGGAGAAGGCACACACACACATTCAGTTTAATGTGTGTGTGTGGTTACAATGAGGGTCATACTCCGATGATTTCACAGGGGATTTACTTTAAGGTTTGAGTAAGAACAGTGTGTGTGTGTGTGTGTGTGCGCGCGCACATGTGTGTATTTCACATACAGCAGCAGAGGGGCCCTTTCTTCAAATCCACTTTTTTTTTTCTTCATAATCCTCCGTCTCTCCCTCTTTTCCCCCACTATCTCTCTCTCTCTCCCCCCCCCCACTCACTCCCCTCAACCTTTCTCTGTCTCTCTGCTCCATGCTGTTCATTAATGTCACGGCCCTGACCCTGGCCAATGAGGGTGAAGCGGGGATTTGCATAATTAGGCCCACTTGAAGAAGTCCCACTTCAGACGAAATGAGAGGAACTCTTGTGAGCGCGCTCGGCATCGCTGGCGGGGGAGAGCAGGAGGACGCTCCACACCAAGGCCGCGCTGCGTAGCACGCTACGACCCGGGAGGGAGGGATTACAGAGGAGAGAGGGACATAGGGATGACCCGGGGAAAGAAAGGAGGAGAGGACAGCGGATAAAGGGAGGGAGGCGTGGATAAAGGAGACGGTCACAGCCGGACTAAGACAGCGTGGGGGGGGCGGAGATGTAACCTGGCTAGAGAGAGGCAGGAGAGAGACGAGGGGGGGGGGGGGCACGCGAGGGTGGGGGGGGTGGGGGGCGAAGCAGGCAGAGCTCCAGGTCAGGGGGGAACGCAGATGGATCGCACGGCCGCCCCCCCCCCCCCCCTGCCCCCCGGGAACAAGCCCTCCTCCATCAACCGGACAGACCTGAGGGGAAAAGAGGAACGAGGGGATGGACAGACGGGGGGGGGGGGCAGACGTGAGGGGGATGTGAGGTGGCATAACATTAGGGAAGAGGGAAGAGGGGGAGGCCGTGAGCTGGCCTCCAGATGGAATGTGCCCCAGACAAGGAGACGGAGAGGAAGCCGTCCATCTTCCCAGACAGAGGCCCTCTTGCCCAGGCTGACTGCCCAGGCACACTGCTCCTGCCTCACTGGAGCAGCTGTCAACAGGGCCCTGGACACAACACAGATATGAGAACTCTCATGAACATGAGATGACAGAACCCAAGCTTACTTCAACTTGGGGTTTGATCTTTTGTCTGTCTCTCTCTCTCCCTTTCTCTCCCTCTCTCTCTCCTTTCTGTTTCTCATCCACTAGCTCAGTGGAGCCAGGAAAGCTGGAGAGAACCAGAGAGAGGCTCCCACCCTGTCTTCAGTCAGGGCTCCTTAGAGAATCTTCATTAAGATTTAGGCTGCAACGTTAACTCCCAGCATGCAGCTGGACTCGCTTTGGAGTAAGAAGCCTAATCCCGGTCTGGCCGTCAGCCTCCACTTGAGGCCGCAGTGGCTCATCTCTGTTTGGGTTTTCACCGAGGTTACGGAGGCGCGATCCCAAAACAAATCCCTTCGCTCACCTGGCCTTTCATGGAGCACAGGGGCCCTGCTCGGATCCCCAGGCCAGGATCTGTCACCAAACACAGGGGGAGATTTCCCAGTTGCACTGTACGACCAGCAGAGCTTCGAGGTTCAACACTCTTTGTGTTTGCGTCTGGCGTTGGGTGGGGGGGACGGGGACGGACGGACGAGAGATGTGCTGAGAGAGAGACGAAGTGAGGCAGGAGTGATTTACAGGCATGAGACAGCTCCCTGCGGAGAGACAGACAGGCGGGCAGACGGTCGGCCATACCGCTGTCAGATCACACACCCACTTCTGCTGTCTCCTCTTAAGGATCAGCAAGGGGGGGCGAGAGGGAGAGAGGAGGGTGGGAGGATGGGAGGAGAGGGAGGGGAGGGGATGAGAGAGCCAAAGAGGGGGGAGACGGGGGGGGGAGCGAGGGAGAGGAGGAGAGAGGCGGGGGGGGGGGAGAGAAGATGGGTAATTTGTGGCGGGACATAAAGGTAATTTACGACGTTGCTAAAGCCCAGCTGTGCTGTCTGTCTCGGCGTGGTGCTCAGGCTGCCTCCAGCCCCCTGATAGAGATTTAAACAGGGCGTGTGTGTGGACACGAAGCTCCCTCCGCAGCAAGCCCTGCTTTATGTTCTTGTCTCCATGGGCCCGATAGGGGACTAACAACCCAGACAAGCATACTGTAAGAACCTGCACTCTGCCACACAGAAAGCCCCCAACGCTGGACATCAAAGTTGACATGGTTTAGATAGGATAAGGGACTAAAGTTGAAGAAATTGAAAAGTTGTCGGGGCAGTAAAAGCTTCTCCTTCAGGATCTGAGCCGATGAGCTGCCCCCCCCCCCCCCCCCCTCTCTGGAGGGCCTGTTTCAAATCCCCCTGACTTGTATTTGCCACCTTCGAAAGCCTGCTGTTGGCATGTTATAGGGCAAAGTCCAGATTTATGAAGGCAACAAATGCCATCAGAAGTCTGAAGCCACACGAGACACCAGTTTCCCAGGATGCTTCCTGGCTGCTAAGCCACTAAAAGTAGAACTGAACGGACAGTCTGCCAACACCAGCTGGGTTTGAGCCAACATGGAGGCCAGGCACAGCCGTACCCCCTGCAGGAGGAGACGATATTAGAGTCCTCTAACACTTAGAAACACATTGAATAAACACTATGGCATAATGCATGTCAAAACGACCACCGCGTTAGAGAATAACGTTAGACAATAATACCCTGTAAGAGAAATACAGGCTCCTTTCACAGTGGCATCTCAGGGGACAGGAGAGACAGCAGGAGCATGAATGGTGGCTCCTGTGCGGTGGATGGTGGTAGGGGGCAGGGAGGCGGTGGCGGTGGGGTAGTACCACTCTCTGAGCCCTCTAACTCTGGAAGATCTGCTTGTGGAAGCGTGGAAAAGAACAATCCAGAAGGAACCGTCCATGTCCCGCAGACAGCCTGACTGGAGACAGCCACTATCGGACACAAATACCAGACAAGTGCTTTAAGCGTCTGGGTATCTTATTGTGCCGGTAAGGAGATAGCTCTGTGAAGGTGCGTCTGCAGTGAGTTACCACAGCTAGCTGTTGGCCAGCTAGCAGGTGGAGCAGCAGACTGAGGCAGGCGTCCCTGTGGGCCGGCAGCCTAGAGACAGCACAGCCCCGGCAGTCCTCCTCCTCAGCCTCTCCACTCAGAAGAGCTTTAATCTCCCAAAGGCCGCTGGGCTTCCCATCCAACCTTCCATTTGCATACATCTGCATATTTCCCATTAGACTCCACTTGTTGCCTTTTTATTGGAAATGCGAATATGGCGATGATCACTCTGGTTGGTAATGGCCTTCTCTTTCTTTCTTTCTTTCTCTCTCTCTCTCGATCTTCTTCTCCCTCCCCTTATCTCTCCTTTTCCCTTGGTTCTCCTCCTCACCTCCCCTCTTCTCTCCCCACCTCGTCTTTCTCTAACCAGGTCCTTTTCTCCACGCCTGGTCCCTGTCTCTCATGGCTGAGTGGCTTTGATCACACAGCAATATGAAGAGCTGATCCAGAGACAAAGGCTGCTTCGAGGTGGCTCAGAGGCGCTAGCTTGCTAGCTCTCTACCCCACTACCCAGCATCCATCAGGGGCAGCAGTCAAAGTACACTCTGAAACCAGTCGAACAAGACAGACTAAATGAGTTTACAAGACAATAGGACGGTAGAATGGACAAATTAGATTAATTTGACCCCATTCAACTGAACTGCAATGAATAACAGATTTTAAGAGATATGGATCAAAAGAAATCAGCAAATGAGGAGCCAGGGGAGGGAACAGGAAGAGCAGAGTGGATGAGTCCATGAATCGTCTGATGATTCTACAGACGGCTTTGCGCGGACAAACACACACCGTACACACAAATACAAGCACCGGAATCCGAAGCGAACCTACACACACCGTATCTTTAGGAATACCATGTCCTCCTTCTAGAACATGCAGAATGTACAGACTGCAGGCATGGCTGGAACATGTTCCGGGCATGTTGGGTGTCCTGTGTCATGGACGCATGCCTGCGCGGTGGAAGTTCCCCCCAGGAGGTGAGGGCAGCTGCTGGCGAGAGGTGCAGTGTTTCTGGACGTCCCACACTGGCTTGTCTGGGTCCCCTGACATCGTCTGGGACTGCCCCGCCCAGGTTAACACCTCTTCAGTCTCAGACAACCTCTAACAACTGGTAATTATGGATGAACATCGTCCCATTGAAGAAGATCACTGAAGACATAATGCGCCTCAGAACAATGCTAATCATCGTGAGCAACAATGTAAAGAGAACATGCTATTTTGTGAGGTTGAAAGCCCGCCGGGCGAGAGAGAGCGAGATGGAGGGTGACGGGGGCGGGACCTCACCCAGAGGGGCGTGGCTAACCTCTCTCTAATGAGGCTGTGGATATCGTTCGCTGAAGAGTTTCCCAGCAGTCCATCACCATTCTTTTTAGACGAAACACTTTTTGATGTTTAATTTTCTGCGGGGCGTTAATCAGGCTTCTTTTTCAACTTATGAATTTAAGAGCAAACCTTTAAAGCTGTAAAATGTGTATTTAATTGCACTGGTGCTGGAAGCGTCGTTAAGTAAAAGCTCGGAAATACATTTCTTAATGCGACTTAGTGATGCCCGGCAAATCAAAGACCATCAAGCGAATTAATGAGGCTTTCCTTTGGGCAAGCAGCGAGCACATTAAGAGAAGAGAAGGGAGGCCTTCATAAACAAACACATATCTTTCAAGAAGACAGGGAAGAGACAGAGAGAGAGAACGGCAGAGAGAGAGTGAGAACAAATAAAAAGGCTCTGGCTGTCAGAGACTCATACAATACAATAAAGCCATATGTAGATACTCACACACATGCACACACGCACACAGACAGACACAGACACACACAGACTCACAAACACACACTTGTGTCTTTTAGAAGCTAGGCAGATGTAGCTTCGGTACCATCTCTGCTCCCGTGTGCTGTGCAGAGGCGTTCTGACTGGAAGACGAAAGGGACGATGAGGAAGGTGGGGTGTGGATGGGGGAGGGGGAGGAGTAGAAGGATGAAAAAGAGGAGAATAAGAAATATGAAACCCTCTCAGTTATTAAAAGCCGTCTAGCGAGGCCCGTGCTCCTCTGTCCTTAAGTATTCTTTCAATTATTAAACGCGGCCGTCACGTTCCCCCCCCCGCTGGTGCGAGCCTTTATACCAGCCTGCCGCTCGCCTGCACATTCTTTTTCCACGCGGATGTTCTCGTTGCAGACGGACGTACCTTTCACCCTTTCGTAACTAACGAACAAACTAACTAGCCCACAGACAGCTATTCCCCCACACTACAGCAGAGTCACCACACTGGTACCACAGCCAGACCTCACACAGGACAGGGGGAGGAGAGGGACACACACAGAGACAGAGGACAGACGGAGGGACGCAACATACGTGTTGAATCCCCCTCTTTCTATTCAAATCTGTGTCTTTTTGAATCCCTCTCTTGCGCTCTCATCCTAACTTTGCTCTCCTTGTTTCTCTCCTGCCTTTGTTTCATGAAGCTCAGGAGCGCCCAGATGGACAGACTGACCCAGTGCTGGACAGCAGCATGTTGAGTGGGGTGGGTGTCTGGTGTCTGGACCCTTGCGGTTGTCACCTGTCATGCCTTGTCAGTCCAAACAGTCGCTAAAGATGCTGAATGCGATGGGAGCCGGGAGGGAGGCGTGTTCACAGAGCAGAGGGGCGTGGCCTCAGGATGTGGACTTGGTGGGTAGGCGGAGTTTAGGGGCATGACTCTCTCTCTCTCTCGCCCTCAACATGGGAGGGAGAGAACTGCTGCCACGCACGTCACGCGTGCAACACACACACTCATCAGTGACCACCGGTTGTTCCGTCCAATCAGAAAGTAACTGGAGTGACGATCCTTGGCGAGTGACCCCAGGTCATGCTTATCGACCGCCCCGGGGGAAGCCCCCCCCACCCTCGCCCCGCCAGCGGCACAAGGCGCCCGGGCGTGCTGGTGCCCCTCCCGGGAGACCCCAGTCCAATTACAGGTCAGAATGAGGCGAGAGAGAGGGGATATTGGGCTGGGGGGCGCTGGGGTGGGGGGGGCAGGAGATGAGAGGGGGGGGTGCATACGGTGGCGGTGGGGGTCGTCCACTGAGACGGACCAGGATATGAGTCGCACTCCAAATTAATGGGGCGGGACCCCCAAGGGTGAGCGGAGAGCCTGGCGATCACATTATCCTCTCCCTCCAGCAACCATTAGGGGCCTAGGGACTCTGGTAATCGCTGGGCACAAGGGGGACAACCGAATTCCAGCGCTCCAGATCGGTGCTTCGAGGCCGGGCTGCTGAGGTCACACAGCGGCCTGGGTCCTGGAGTACAAGGATGGCCGGAGCACGGCTGTCTTGAGTGCGATAGCTGATCCCAAGACATGCTGACAGAATGAGTTTAACCCCGCTAGCTGAAAGCTCAGCGAAAAAACAGAAGTACATCCTCGATCTAGGAAATTCAAAACGGGTTGAATGAAATTCATTAGCCTAAACCGCGTCAAATTGACACGGCAACTGTCGCAGAGTGATGCTGAGGATTCGGAAAACGAGATTCTAATAGGTGCTGATATTCCAGGGCCTCCATTTGAAATATTATCATATTCGGATGATCTTGCGCGGAGACTCATTAAACCGAAATGTTCCCGTCCATAAAGGGATGCCTCCGTGTGTGATTGCCATTTAATAGTCTGGAGTAAGCTTGCCCTGCGGTGTGTGTGCGTGTGTGCGTGTGTGTCTCAGTGTGACGAGGAGGCAGCGGGTCCCGGTTACCTAGCAGCACCAACGCCCTCCTCCGGGGTCGCTGGCGTGGAGGACGGGATTCCTGCACGTCGCCATGACATCCCTTCGCCACTCCCAGCACGCGGCCTGTAAGTTCTGACCGCAGGGAGGGAGGAAATTGGAATAGCGAGAAGCTTGTGTACGAGTTCCACACACAAGCTCCCGCTCCAACACTGGAACTGTTTGGTTTATCCTCAGGCTCATCTGAGAAGCGCAGGGCAGGAAACACACAAGGACAGGAAGAGAACCCTCCTAAAGAAGTACCAGGCTGAATGGAGCGCTGCTGTTTTCGACGCCCTGTTTACACACACAGTCGCAGCAACACCATAATAACACTGTCGCCACGGCAGCAGAGAGAGGAAAATCAAGGGGAACATTTTAGGAGTGACAGGTTCACCAAAGAAAGAGAGAGGAAACCGAAATCCAACAAATGATCATTTACAAAGTAACGATATGGAGAGCCCCAACTGAGCAAGACGACCTTCGACCTCTGGGCTGGGATCGGGAGCGTGTTTCTGTGTGTGTTGTTGATGTAGCTTCCACTCAACGTAGAGAGGAAAAAGGCCTAGAGATCTGTTTCCTGTCATGAGAGCGCACGCACGCATGCATGCATGCGCTAACACACACACACACACACAGTCCTGAGAGAAACAAGTCATGCCCACTTCTCAGGCTCCTCCCGAGTCAGCTGACTTTAAAAAGAACCGTTAAGAACAGGACTGATGCTACAACACACACACACACACACACACACACACACACACACACACACACACTGTCAGCAGCTGCAACAACACAGGGACAGCACCTCTCTCTCTCTCGCTCTCTCTCGCTCTTCTCCCCTGCGAGGCACGAAGCTCTGTGGTCTCTGATCATGTGACGGAGGGACAGAGGGGGCGGGGATCATGTGACCCTGTAGGAGAGCGCAAGCTGTCACACACAACGACAGTAACTACACACCTGGGAACACACACACACACCTGGGAACACACACACACCTAGGAACACACACACCTGGGAACACACACACCTAGGAACAGACACACCTGGGAACACACACACACACACACACACCTGGGAACACACACACACCTAGGAACACACACACCTGGGAACACACACACCTAGGAACACACACACACCTGGGAACACACACACACACACACACACCTGGGAACACACACACACTGACGTCCTACTGGTCCATGTTCAAGCCCATATCTGTCCCATCTGCTTCATGACGTGCACGTGGTGTGTGTGTGTGTGTGTGTGTGTGTGTGTGTGTGTGTGTGTGTGTGTGTGTGTGCCTATCCCCATTCTCACAGCAGGCTGGCAAAGAGAAATAAACGATGAGATAGATTCCTTTGCTGGGTGTGTGTATGTGCACCAAAGGCTCATAAAGCCAAACACACTGAGCAGTAAGAATAAACACACTCCCTATCTCTGGTTATGATGCCATCCTCAGGAGGGTCATCATCCTCACCCTGATATCCCACACACTGTGCGTTAAGTAACCCTGAGGATCGTCCACTAGAAAAAAAACTATACAGGCTTTCTTACACACAGGAAGAGACTTGTTATTCTGCCAGGCAAGTTTAGATGCAGCGCTCTGTTAGGTCTATTAGATCGATCTAGTCAAACAGCCCTGGTTGTCATTGGTCATTTGAGATGGAGTCCCAGGCCACGCGAGTGTGAGGGGGGGGGGGGTGGGGGGGGTGGGGGGGACCAGCGTTAGGGTTCAGCCCCCACACAGCGTTTGCGCTCCTGGCTGACACACAGCGCAGCCGTACAGAGATACAGACCCTGCTCTTCAGTGGGAACGCTGCCAATGTTTTTCTTTCCCCTCGCTGACTATGCCCTTCCTCCTTCTCTCCTCTCCTCTCCCCTCCCCCCCCCCCCCACTAAGCTTTTCCGTTTCATTTTCAAGCAAAAGCTGTTTATTTATTCAGACCAGATCTATTTTTCCTCTCCGTTTTTTTTTTTTTTTAGGTCTTCTTTTCCCCTTCCCTCCCAGTTCCACGCTTGTAGCAGATTGCGGAGGGAGGGAGCAGAGGGTGCGAGATGGGGCGGAAGAGAAAGAGACGGGGGGGGGGGGGGGCACAGTGTGAGAGGAAAGGGGGGGATTGGAGGATAGATAGGTGGAGTCACAAGACCAAAAAAGAGAAAAAGCCCCTCTTCAGCCTCTCGAACCCGTGCTAACACATCTGATAGCAGGTGTGTCGCTGTCGTAGGAGGCAGTATTACAACCACACACTCGAGCGTGCACACACACGTGCACACAGCGGCGATGGTACGGGTGTGTGTGTGCGTGTTTTAGCTTTACACCGACCTTGGAGACCCAAGACCAAGCTCACGAGAGATATGGCCAGTAATAAACAATTACAGCTGCGCCTGTATGTGACGGAGAAACATGCTTCAGGAGGTGCATTATTGGAAATATTTGTCATACCTAGTCAAAGGTAATATAGTGTGTGTGTGTGTGTGTGTGTGTGTTGGGCTCACAGTCACTGCCAGGCATCTTTAAAGCGCAGAGCACAGCTCTCCTAGAGGACTGATTTCCTGAAGCCCACCTCAGCAGGCCTTCAGCCCACACTGGGTAGCCCAGACGGCAGACAGCCCTGCTACCTGGAACACCTGGAAGGACAAGGCCACTGCCGTTCCCAACCAGCGCATCCCAGCTGTACTGTGAGCCGCACAGAGAGAAGGCTCTGGAAACACTGGCGCAGGGAGATCCTGAACAACAGCCTTGAGGCGTGTGTGTGTGTGTGTCCGTTTCGCGTGTGCGCGACAAAGCGATGGATGTCAACTCTAAAGAGAACCGCACACGCGAGCAGGAGAGAGAACAGAGACTTTGGAGACAGCGTGTTCCATCTGTGCAAGGCTGACACACAACGAGTTTAACCTCACAGTAAGAGCAAAAGAGCACACTCACACACTCACACACACACACACACACACGCATCCAGCACATCTCCCACTCGCTGATCTGCCTATGGTGAATAAAGAGGGAAGCAGCAACATGGTTTACTGGGGGGGTTCAATATCAGGGAATACATTATATATCACTCTGTGAGAGCCTGTCTCTGTCTCCCTCCCTCCCTGTCCTTCTCCCTCCCTCCCTCCCTCCCTCCCTCCCTCCCTCCCTCCCTCCCTCCCTCCCTCCCTCCCTCCCTCCCTCCCTCCCTCCCCCTCTCTCCAGGGGAGTGCAGTGCTGGCTCAGGCAGCGTAGCAGCCAAACAGACAGGAAACTGAGCTGGGCTTTCTACACAGCTCCCCCCCCCTCCCCCCCCCCCCCCCCCCCCCCCGTTTAACACCCTGCTGCCAGGGCTGTGCAAGGCAGCGGTGCACACCTACACCCCCCCTCCCTCCCCCATGTTCTCCCTCCTGCAGCACCCCTCTCTCCCTATTCTCTCTTTCTTTATTACGTTCCCGGCCGCCCCCCTCCCTCCCCATCTCCACCGCCATCCAGCCTCTCTTGTTTTTCCATCTATTCATCCAACGTGCTGAGCTGAAATATGTAATTATCCTCAAACTGATTCTGGGGGTCTGACTCAGAAGAAGAATACCCCCCCCTCCAAACCCCCCCTCCCCCCACCCACCCAGCCCTTTTTCCAATCTGAGACTCTCCCACAGTGAAGCTGAATGTCGCATTGTTCGGTTGCTGTGGCAATGGCACAGTGCCCCCCCCCCTCTCCCCTCCCTCCACCCCACAAAGTCCCCCCCCCCCGCCCCCGCCCCCTACCACCGTACCCCTACAGCCTATCACAATGCTTTGATTGACAGGTCGCCGGCACATGGGTGGATTGCGGTGCAGACCGAGGGCCAGCTCCATTCGGCTGAAGGGTAGAACTCTCCTTCTGACAGGTATGATCTCTTTACCTCTTTTCTTCCCTCCCTCTCTATCTTTCTTTTTTTTTGTTTCCGACCTGCCCTCTCTAAACCCAGCTCTGCTCTTCCTTCTGTACTTCCATTCAGTGTGGCTGAACCCAGGTTACAGCCCAGCAGTCTTCACCTGAGAAGGGCGGCCATTTCCTGACCCAGAATAACCAGAGCGCTAGCCGGATGTTGTTAAGGTTAGAGAGGGAGCTTTCAGAGCACTCTGCTCTTTTTCTCATTTGTTTCAACATGACTCCTTCCAGCTTGGAAAGTTCCAGGTGAAGGGGGTCTTTCTGCTGGTCTGTGGGCTGCCCGCTGCCACCCTCCCCTGGCCACAGAGAGCACCTCCATGGGGGTGGATTAGCGGCGCCCTGCTAGGAGCACAGCAGGGTTCTTCCTGTCTGCAGATCACTAAGTGGGCGGGCGGGTGGGGCGCGTTTAATCCCGGGGATAGGCAGGTTTTGCGCGCACACACACACACACACACACACACACACACATCAGATTTATCACATCAGACATTGGTTTTAGTAGATGTATTTTTGACTCTGGTGTTAGGAAGCATAACGTAGCAAGACAGCAGGTGGACTAAAACTAGATTCATTAAAACGAACACAGGCAGGTCAAAGGTCAAGTACCCTCCTCCACCCCCCTACCCCCCTCTACCCCCCCCCCCCCCACACACACACACGCACTCACACCCACGCACACCCCGTAGCCCTCCTCCAAATCCCCTCCACGCACACTTCAGCTCCGGACCATGGGTGTGTGTGTGTGGGTGTCGGAGAGGGAGATGTTGATAAAGGATTTCCATGATTGGACGCAGGTGAAGCCCCCTCTTGGCTCCAGACACGCTCTACTTCACCGATTCAGGAAGGGTCGGTTCATGCCTCCGACCGAACTTGACGCCGCCGCGTCGCTCCCCGAACGTTCGCGCTGAACGGACGTCAGCCCCGATTTGCGTGGAGACCGTTTCCCCCAAAACACCCTCGCCTTTCTCGCCCGCCAGCTTGCTGACGCTCCGTATCTCTCTCTCTCCTTCTCTCTCATTTCTATCATGCCAGAATCTACGTTTACATCAAGCGGTTATTCAACTAGGCCCTGTAATAGAATAAAAACCTGTTGTCTCTCTCCTTAATATAATAAAAGACCCACCTTGTCTCTGAGGTGTGTGTGTGTGTGTGTGTGTGTGTGTGAGCGTGTGTATGTGTGTGAGCGTGTGTGTGTGGGTGGGTGTGGAACTCAGGATGTAATCAGGTGGAATTAATAAGCATGCTGTTTCTCATTATGAAATAACTGAACTGCTCTTCAGAATGTGAGGCTTACTGTGAGACGCCACAGACTGGATTTAACACTGATATTGGGCTGGTGCTCCGAAGCCTGGCACTGTGTGTGCGTGTGCGTGTGTGTGTGTGGTGTGTGGTGTGTGTGTGCGCGTGTTTATCAACTGACAATTGTCTAATGTGTGTGGGTGTGGTTGCCATATGCATCCATTGTGTGAGTGCTTATTAATGTCTGTTCGCCATATTTCTGTGAATGCATCCATAAAAGAATATTCTCTGTGTGTGGGTGTGTGTGTGTGTGTGTGTGTGTGTGTGTGTGTGTGTGTGTGTGTGTGTGTGTGTGTGTGTGTGTGTGTGTGTGTGTGTGTGTGTGTGAGCAAGGCTAGTGAGCCCTGCAGGAGACACAGGCTGGTATTGATCAGATATGCCCAAAGAGGAAAGTGCAGGTGTCCACATCCATCTGAGACACAGGCCCGATAACACTGATTCACACACACGCACGCACGCACGCACGCACACACACACACACACACACACACACACACACACACACAGGCGCACAGACGCGCATACAATCCTTTCCGGAATGCACTGTGGAATCAACATGTTTACCAACACTGTTTTGTTAGTTTTTAATTTTGCCAAATCACCAGAATCAGCTATTTACATTGTGTTCCCAAAGTCGTTTTTTTTTACCTGACATTCAAGTACCATGAAACCCTTTTAAGTTGTCAGCCTGAAGTACTATTGTGCATGTATTGCGTACGATCACTGTTTTCCTTACTAGAATGTTGAATTACGGCAAAATAAACTAATCTCAGTACATTGATAGTGACAGTTTAAATATGTAGAGTAGGTCTGAACAGAACCTGAACACAGCGAAACAATCACATCACATACTATGACTGAGCCTGAGACAGACAGACAGGCAGACAGAGACAGACAGACCGCTAAGAGACAGACAGACATACAGACAGACAGTGAGAGAAACCAAACAGACGTAAACAGATAGAGGGTCTTTATAGAAGAGTATGCGCCACTATCGCTTTCTTTGTTCGCGTCCTTTAACACTTCCCCATGACAATAACAACCACACAGAATAGAGATTCTTTTTTTTTTCCTCCTTTCGCCTAAACCGCAGAGAATGCTGCTAATTGTGTGTTTTGTATGATACAGGTCTTTGACGCCGGTGTGTGTCTGTGTGTGTGTGTGTGTGTGTGTGTGTGTGTGTGTGTGTGTGTGTGTGTGTGTGTGTGTGTGCGCTAGGGTATGTGCCTTTGACTGAGGTGTGCCTCATTAGAGACAGCTGAGACAGAGGAAACAGCATGGAGATGCTTCATTATCCTGCACTGCCGAGACATGATGTGCACAGGCACGCACGCCTGTGTGTGTGTGTGTGTGTGTGTGTGTGTGCTCCATGGAGACAAAGCGTGAAGGGCCAACAGTAAGCTGGTCTTTATTAAGATGCTCAGTCTTTGGAGAGGGACAGCTGCTTCTGCTGATAATCTAAAGCAGCAGAGGTTCAATAAAGAGAGAGAGAGAGAGGGGGGGGGGGAGGAGGGGAGAGAGGGGGGGGGGGAAGAGAGAGAGAGATACACCTTTCCATCACTCCGCTTCCCTCCTCCTGCCTCTCATCCTGTCCTACCGCTTATTATGTGTGTGTGTGTGTGTGTGGTGTGTGTGTGGTGTGTGTGTGTGTGTGTGTGTGTGTGTGGTGTGTGTGGAGTGTGGTGTGTGTGTGTGTGTGTGCGCGCGCCCTACTGCCTCTTCTGCCCTGAAACACAGCTGTGTTCCTGCGTGGATGTTCAATCGCCCAGAGATGTGTCCTGCTTGGACCAAATAGACCAGCGGGTCGGGAAACAGCTCCTCCGTGGAGAGAGACCGTGTCATCATCCCCATCTCTGGGCCTATTTATGAGCGTGTGTACGGGTCAGTAGCAAAGCCTCATTTCAAACCCTCGGGTTCTAATGGAGAACACAGTGTGGCCAGACTGACACCATTCAACCCTTAAGTAGTTCACCAAAATAAGCTGGCCAAGTTGCGCCCAGCCTATATTCTAAGTTTAGACTGAAAATATAAAGGAAGAAACAGGGTATAAGTGGGTTGAGCATATGTTTTATCTTGCAGAAATATCCCCACTGTCTTATTTTTTCCAATGAAAATATAATTTGAAAAACGAGATCACTCCCGTAGCAGAGAATCCGTCCACAGAGGGAATTATGACTTATTTATCAAATAGTTTAAAAATTCAAGAGCGCGTCTTTCAAATTGCAGCATTTCAAATTCACAAGGTTCCAACCCAAAATGTTAAATGACAGAGAATTGATGAATACTGATTCATTCGCAGGTGTAAATGTACGACGAAAGTCAGGTTTGTTGTGATGTGCATGTTCATTCAGGACTGGTGACGGGGTCTGTGGTGTTTCTGAGTGTTTCTGTAGTGTTTCTGTAGTGTTTCTGAGTGATCTTCGTGTGTCTGTAGTGCACTGCTCTGCTGCGACCAGACTGTGCCCTCACAGACTGCAGGCAGCACTGGGTGTCACCTGGACTGCGCTCCTTACTGAGGCTGCTTAGAAAGTTCAAACCGCTCATTTGCGCCAGAAATAAGACTTTGTTCATTACAGTAATTGAAGAGGATGAACTCAGGACCTTAACATGAACTGTCTGAAAGGCTGGAGAGATGGGGGGGGGGGGGTAGGAGGGGGGGGGGGACCCCATGAATCTGCCCACTGTTCTATATGATGATAACTGGGGCAGAGAGGGATCCTGTCTGGGGGGGGGGGGGGGGGGCATGCTGTTCTCAAGATGAGGTCCTTCAGCTGAGGACAATGTTGCCAATGACGACGATCATCATCATCCTCTCTAAGCAGAAAAGCTTCATTCCCATTACAAGTTGTCAAGAGGAACTCTGCATCAAGATGACAGGAGAGTCACCAAAGGGTTAATGACATGTAACACTGAAGAGCAGCTCGCATGCAGACGTCAGACCGAAGACAGCGGAAAAAGAGGGGGGGGGGGGGAGACTAAAACTCTGAAAGTACACAGCTCCTTTTATCAACCGAGCGTCACGAAAAGGTCCCCGTTTGCGCCAAGTGTGCAGATGGGCACAACCTTGCAGTTCAGATCAGGCGTAGTTGCGCGCAGTTTGCCTAACGTTGTGAGTCGCTGTGTCCGAAATCTCGTTGTTCCGTTTGTGACCCACCCTCCTGCCCTCCAGCCCTCCCATCCCCGCTCCCCCTTTCATTTCTGCGCCCCTCTTCCAACCCCCCTACATGACCGGAGCGGACCAAGTGACCGCGTCTTACCTTAACACGTTCCAGCTTTTCAGCGGGTCCAGGTCCGAAATGATAGAAACCATGGTGTTGGACTGTAAGCTTACAGCACGCGGTGCTAAATAGCTCGGAACAAAAAGCGGGCGAGAGCTGTTACTCCGTGTGCGAATGACAGCAAAATGCTCCCGACTGCACAGCTCGTCCTCCTTGGTGCGTGATAAGCGCTGTCCACAGCGCTCCTCCGCCCCCTTGCGCAGAGCTGCGCAGAGCTGCCCAGAGCTGCGCAGAGCTGCGCTCAGCCCCTGCAGCCCCATCCAGACCTGTTCAACTGTTAATCATCTGGGGGGGGGGGGGATGTAATTAATTTAATTTAATTGAAACACGCATTTACATTCCCATTTTTTTTCCTAGACCAAGTTAATCGTGCGGGGTTAAGGTTCAGGTAAAAAGACATTGCTGAAAGGTTTATCTATTTTTTATTGTTGTCTATGCTAAAGTGTGTATTTTGGCAATATTTACTTAGTTGTCGATCACTCAAAGAGTGTTACCATATTGATCAGCAGTTTATTGATTCCCCCCAGGCTGAATTGATTTTAAATGGTGTGTAGTTAAATGTTACTCATATAGGCACTAGATAGGCCCAGAATTCCCATCAGTAGATTACAGTTTGTATATAATTTGTCAAGATCAATAGACTAGTGGGAAAAAAGAGTGTATCTCTCTAAAAGAGATCACTTCCTGTCAAGGATGCCACCACATCCTGTTGATAACTGAACTTTCTTTTTCCTCTCCTCTGCAAATGGCAGCAGATGCTTCTCTGTGACAGTACGGCTGCACCCGGCCAATTCCAGCACTTTCTATTTGCTCATTGGACACAAACAGATGAGCCCATAAGAAAAAAAAGGAAAAAGGGTGGAGTGTCAGAATTGTGTCTGTAGCACATAAGTGTCCGTGACAACATTGTCGTCTAGAAAGTCCTGGCTTCAGACTGGACACTCGCTCCACATTTGGGTTTGTTTCATTTTGGTTTGTTTATGCCAGCTTCTTGTTCTTTTTCGCTCCAGTATAGATCCCCATCTAGGCCATAGAGGAGAAATATCACACCCCAGTACGTCTGTGAAATCAACTCTGAGATACTGTGAGATAGAAGCTATATCAGTATTTAAAATATCGGTATTTTCCATTTTGAGTTGATAGAATCAGAACCAGAATCAGAATGGGGTTTAATCACTTTGCAAGATTTAACAAACATAGAATTCACTGTGCAGAAATGAGCAAACATAGAACATGTATGTGGCATACTAATACAAAATGAATACAATGTAAGATACACTACAAATATGATACAAATAACAAATAATACACACACACAGATACAAAAACTCACACATGCTACAAAAATATAGTATGCATACCTGTTGTTCTTTCATGATACAAATAACATGGAAGTACAAATAACATAGGTACAAAGTGGAATGGGGTATATATAGTACAAGGGGGGTGTATATACACAGTAGTGTAAACAGTGGTGCACGTTTTTAAAGTGTTTGTGTGCTAAAGTGGCAGAGTGCAGTGGGAATCTGTTTTCCTGAGGTAAAATGTTGCAGTAATACAGACTTGCAGTCTTCCTATCTGCTCATCCAGAAAACACATGCTTTAAATAGACTCAATTGGACATCTGCTTCAGAGTCAGAGAAGGAGAGATAGTTGACAGCATCCCTCTCCTCTCTCTTTTCCCCATTCCTCCCTTCTTCTTCTGCCTCTCCTCAGACACAGTGGTAGATCTATGAGTTTAGCCCTGAATATAACCACACATTAGCTCACGTCTAAAAATATTGGTGGTTTATTAGTTTAAATCTTGTAGCAAATACACAACTGTTAACATCCATCCCTACAGTACACACACATGCACACATGTTGGTCATATTCATCCAGACATCCACATGTACACACACACACACACACGCACACACACACACACACACACACACACACACACACACACACACACACACACACACACACACACAGATACAAAAACTCACACATGCTACAACAATATAGTATGCATACCTGTTGTTCTTTCATTGTGCAAATCAAATGGAATCAGAAAGACTAAATCTTCAAACCACCCACGGAATATAGATTTCCGATTTTACCTCCCATCTATTGAGGGAAGAAGATTAAAAAAAAGACACGCAAGAGAGAAACGGATGTGGATGTGGGTGAAATAAATATAGAGGGATTATTTCATAAATGACAGCATTTCCTTTTCTGCGCAAGCCATTTGATCCTGTCAAATATGCCTAAAGCCATCCACCCACATCCGCATGGTCTAAAAACGCTCCGTTTATGAGTCCCCCTCCCTCCCCCCCCCCCCCCACCCCCACTTCAAACAAGGAGAGAGTGGCTGGATCCTCAGAAGCTACAGACACACACTAAACAAGATGCAGCGGAGATACAAACACAGACGAACATATTTAAATCAGGTGCGGATGGAACAGAAACGGTGCCTGCATGCACAGCCGAATGCCCGAATGAACGCCCGTGTTTGTCTGTTTGTTGTAGGCCGTGGTGGATGCACTAAACTGTAGCCAGTAGAGATTGTGTACAGTGCGGTATCTTATCGAGTGTTTACCCAGCAGCTTCCCATGCTAGGCTGAATATAGATAGAAGGACTGACTCTCCCCATGGAAGACGCTTATCTTTATTTAAATCTTATCTAACACGCACTCTACACCACGCCACAGCTGATGCCCTGAAATACGGTATCATACTGAATGTATACAGCTGGGATAGGTGTGAGTGTGTGTGCACGCGCGTGTGTGTGAGAGAGATAAAGATAAACAGGGTAAGTAAAAGGATGGTAGAGAGAGGAAGGCAATGGCGATGGCAAAGATAGTGTACGGGTGTGTGTGTTGTGTATGTGTTTGTGTTGTGTACCTATAGTGGGGGGGGTGGGGGGGGGGGGCATCTGATTCAAAGATTAAGAGCCCAGCTTTTGTAATAAACACCCAGGGGGAACCTACTTATCATTTGCTTGGTTATTTAAAAATGTTTCTATGAATAACAACTTAGATGAAAATATAATTATTTTAAAAGAACAAAGATGCCAGTTGTACTTCCTTGGCCCAGTGAAACTCAGTGTGGGGATGTGTAAAGAAAGAAAGAAAGGGAATACAGAAGACAAGAAAGAGATAGAAGAGAGGGAGAGATAAAGAGAGAGAGAGAGAGAGAGAGAGAAAAGCTAAATGAATACGGAGAAAAATCTAGAGAATGAGCGATGAAGAGAGTGGAGAGAGAGTGGGAGAAAGAGGGGGGGATAGAGAAGAGGAGGGATATATTTAGAGCTGTTTCTAATCACTTCTCCGTCAGAATGTGTGTGTGGGGGCGAGAGGGATAGAGAGAGTGACACAAGTTCAACACTAAAAATCAATATGCAACCCACACGGTTGCTGAAAGCATTCGGCGCTGTGTGTGTGCTGCGTGTGTGTGTGTGTGTGTGTGTGTGGTGAGATCGACAGACAGCAGCACCAGATATGAAAACAGACTGAAAAACAAGTGTTTTATTTCAGCTTTAACGACGGTGAATTTAGTCCCTTTGTGACGAAAGGGCAGCACGATCATTAGCTAGCGTTGCAGCTGCCTGTTAGGTCAGCTGACCAGGTTACTACCTCTGTATCCTTCCGCAGGCAGCACCTGTGTTTGCCTAACTAAGGAGGGCCTACCTGTCGGCGGAGAGACACTGTGCTGGAGATTGTCAATAACACGGGTCAATGCAGCCGTTCCATAATGAGGCCCGAACCGTAGGAGTGATGGAATGAGATGGTGTGAGGGAGGAGAGATGGAGGCGCTTACATACACATCCAACGCCCCGCACTGTAACAACCGACCGTTCATTATTTCCAATTTCTCTCCCTCTCCCCCCCCCCCTCCTCTCCCCTCTCGCCGTCTTTCTTCTTCCCTTGGTTCCCCCTCTCTCCCTGGCTCCCTCTCTCATTAGGTGGGGATCGATCCAACGCCGGCAAAGCTCACACAGAGAGGAACACAATGAGAACATTGACCAAACGATTGTGTGAACCGGAGATCGATAGCTAATGATCACCTGAGGGTTGTGGGGGGTGGGGGGGGGGAGGAAGGACCTATGCTACTAGACCAGTGGTCTTCAACCCTGGTCCTCAGGACCCACTGTCCTGCATGTTTTGGATGTTTCCCCCTTCCCACACACCTGATTCTAATGCATGATCGTTTACCAGGATTCTTCAGAGCTAGATAACGACCCATGCATTAGAATCAGGTGTGTTGGAGCAGGGAAACATCTAAAACATGCAGGACAGTGGGTCCTGAGGACCAGGGTTGAAGACCACTGTACTAGACCCATGTGGGTGTCTGGGTTAAAGGTGGGAGGGAATCATAGGGGGAAGGGTGGGGGGGGGTGGTGTTGCAATAAAACAGAGAGAAAGTAACAACTCGTCAAAGACGACCGGCGTTTGGAAAGAGCCGGAGCGGAGGCTGTGGCCGCACGTCAGCGGCAGCCGGTACAAGGGGCCAGTGTGCTGTCCGAACTAATGATGCCGATGCTGGGATGGGCTAGGTCCTGTTCAGGCTTGTGGGTAACAACGGTGCGGCGCAGTGACATTGGGAAACATGCGTCGTTCCACAGGAAGTCAGTTCTCCTGCCTATCCCAAAGCAAACCGGTACTTTATCCGGCCTTGGTCTCGCACATCCGTTGGACCTGTAGTGTGGTGGTGCTCTCTCTGTCGCTCTAGAACACGACAGAAACAAAACATTGGTGACAAACGCTGGGGGTCATAAACTCACTCTGGAAGCCCGTGGCATTTATGAGACACAGAAGGAGAGACTGCGGTGTAAACATCGATCATTTGGGAGCAGGGACGGAGAAGGACACACCGCAGAAATCCAATATTTCAATCGCTTGGTAAATGGCAGTCGTTTTTTTGATGGCCTGACCACTGAGCCATGACATAAATCAGTCACTGAAATCCTCACTCTGCTTCTACAATCGTCCGATTCTCTCTCTCTCTCCCTGTCTCTCTCTCTCTCTTCCTCCCTCTCTTTCCGTCTCGTCTGGGGGAGCGGTCATTTGTGGAAGAGGTCAGAGGTCAGAAAGACTCTCAGCCAATTAAAGCCCTGCGGGTCGACACCCCCATTCCCAAACAGGAACAATCTCGTCCCATCTGTGTGCTCATGCCCTGGGGCCACCAGCACCAATAACTGTCCCCTGTGTATTACTGTGTGTGTATTATTGTGCCTGGTGTGGTATGTGCGCACCTGTCTGTGTGTGTGTGTGTTTCGGTATTAAGTCCTATGTTGGGGGTTCCAAATGTAGACATCTGCAGGAACCAGCTTTCCCTCTGGCTGGAGCCTTTTGTGTGTGTGTTGTGTGTGTTGTGTGTGTGTTTGTCAGCAGTGCCAGAGCAGATTTTGTAATAACAACCCCCTACTCCCTTTAATACACACACCCTCCAGCTCCCTCTGGCTCTCATGTACCTGTCAGAGGAGAGGTGTCACTCGTGTAGTCCAAGCTCCAGCACGCTCCACAGGTCACAGCCCTGACCGCACTCCATCTCCCAGAGTGCCGCTGGGCCGTTAGAGGGCAGGCCAGGCCTGGTACGGTGCCAATGGAATATGGGGAGCAGAATGCCTGCCATGTTTGTGGGAGAAGTTATCAGTGTGTGTGTGTGCGTGTGTGTGTGGGGGGTGCGTGTGTATGTGCGCATAGTCCTGTTCTCAATAAACACAGCGAACATCCGTGACACATGTCATGATTTCACTGTCATAGAATGTAGACTGTGAATATTACATACCCAGCACATGCCTGAACTAGTGCTTGTGTGAGTGAGTGTGTGTGTGTGTGTGTGTGAGTGTGTGTGTGTGTGTGTACCTACTATATGTGGACAGCAGGAATCCCCTTCTTGCTCAGGCAAGACTGCTAGTTCACAGGAGGTGGAGCAGGAGCCACGAGACCCACATCGGAACCCTGAGGAGGACCAGACACACTCCATCCCCTCTTTGCTGTGACAGGAACCAGGACCTGAGCGACACACTGAGCTGTCACATCCAGACTCTGCCCCTGTGACAGGTACCTTATGAGCGGCGTAGTCGAAAAAGGATTTGGTCGTGTTTACGAATATACAAAAATGCGAAGCCAATTGCCGGCGGAAATAACTCAGATCTCAATTCACCGCTCGAGGAGGAGAAAGTGTCTGTCTCCTGAGCCGTCCATCCCTCACAGCCACCTCAGCTACGAGTGCAGCTGGCACAGGAACACAGAGGAGGGATGATGAGAACGACGGAGGGAAGGAGCAGCGTGAGCGAGGAGAAACAGGGAGTGAAGAACAGAATAATAATCCCCTCATCCCTCCTCACACACCTCCACAGGGGCTGCTGCACTGCACTTTATGATTAGTTAGCATTTTTATACATAACTTAATATATATATGTATTTAAACTATATGAGAGAGAGAGAGAGAGAGAGAGAGAGAGAGAGAGAGAGAGAGAGAGAGAGGGAAACAAATTTGGCTAATGATTAATAAGACAGATGCAGAGTGTCACTTTGGTCTTTGGTCTCACCAACAGTCATCTGGTTCTGATTGGTGAGGAATCTCAGCAGCCGCCGCCTTCGTTCTATCCTCCCTCCCCCCCCTCCTCCCCCCCCCCCCCGCCCCCTCCTTCCCCCCATCCCGCCCTCCATCCTCCCTCCCCCAGCCCTCCTCCCCTCTCAGCTCCCTCTCTGGTTCCTTCCC
>CM059307.1:1670000-1732500 GCA_030340665.1 Neosalanx taihuensis
ACACACACACACACACACACACACACACACACACACACACACACACAAACACACATTGTTTCCACCACTGGGCTGAGCGCAGAGCTCCTGGTCTCAGCTAAGAACACTAATGAGTCCAATGAGACTGAAGGGAAAACAGGCCCTGAAATATACACCAGACTAACTCTCCTCAGAGAGAGGGGGAGGAGGGGGAGGAGGGGGAGGAGGGGGAGGGTGGGAGGGGTGAGATGAAGAAGAGAAGAAGAAAGTAAGCTGCGAAAGAGCGATGGAAAGCGTGTGAGGGAGGATGGGATGGAAGAGAATCAGAGCAAGAAAGGGAGCGGTGGAAACATCCGGAAAAGGAGTGAGAGGAAGACAGCGAGAGCGAGAAAGAGAGAGAGAAAGAGAAAGAACGCACAAGAGAGAGAGAGATGCCGGAGCCATAGCTGAGCTGTTGCCAGTAGCCATGGTAACAGATTCCTATGGTGTGTCTCCTGGCTGGCTGGGGTGTGTGGAGGGGGAGTGAGGGAGGTTTTGGCAAAGCCACACCACCAAAGAGACTGTTTATCAGCTTGGGAACAGAGCATGTCCTTATATAAGCTTTGCTGGTACTCGCTAGTAGGGACATGATTTATCCCCTTACATGAACCACTGCAGCAGATAGGAGCAGGACCAGGGTATACCGTACGTTAACACTCAGCTAACACTGGTGTGTAAGTGTGTAGTTGTGTACCTGTGTGGGTGGGTGTTCGTGTGTGTGTTTCTGCATTCCTAAGAGTGTGGACAAGAGTGCGGACAGGCATCCAACACTCAGATCTCAGGAAGCCCCGAGCCAATCAGAGCCCTTGATCACTACACGCCTCAGGACTACGGCGCTCCAGATATAAACAATCGCCCAGAGCCAATGAGAGGCCTTCATCCAGCCAAACTGCCAGCCAGCGGTAGGCCTTGATGGCTTCAGGCCTGTAAGAGTCCTTGATGCTGCCGTGTGTCATCCTCTGTCCATCTCCCTGGGGTCTCCCGCAGCAGCTGTGAAGATCAGGGGCTTTGGAACTAAAGACCGCACATGCCCACTGGGTTCTGCTGCTCTGGACCTGCCATACACAGAGAAGCGTTCCTGAGCCCCCAGCCTGAGCGCTCCCTCCCCCAGCCTGAGCGCTCCCTCCCCCAGCCTGAGCGCTCCCTCCCCCAGCCTGAGCGCTCCCTCCCCCAGCCTGAGCGCTCCCTCCCCAGCCTGAGCGCTCCCTCCCCCAGCCTGAGCGCTCCCTCCCCAGTCTGAGCGCTCCCTCCCCCAGCCTGAGCGCTCCCTCCCCAGCCTGAGCGCTCCCTCCCCCAGCCTGAGCGCTCCCTCCCCAGCCTGAGCGCTCCCTCCCCCAGCCTGAGCGCTCCCTCCCCAGCCTGAGCGCTCCCTCCCCCAGCCTGAGCCCCCGCTCCCCAGCCTGAGCGCTCCCTCCCCCAGCCTGAGCGCTCCCTCCCCAGCCTGAGCGCTCCCTCCCCCAGCCTGAGCGCTCCCTCCCCAGTCTGAGCGCTCCCTCCCCCAGCCTGAGCCCCCCCTCCCCAGCCTGAGCGCTCCCTCCCCCAGCCTGAGCGCTCCCTCCCCAGCCTGAGCGCTCCCTCCCCAGCCTGAGCGCTCCCTCCCCAGCCTGAGCGCTCCCTCCCCAGCCTGAGCGCTCCCTCCCCAGCCTGAGCGCTCCCTCCCCCAGCCGGCTCTCTGCTGCCGCGCAAGGTCCTGTACGGAACTCTGAGCGAGCAGAACAGCCTCCTTCATCCCTCTTCCCCCGGCGAAGAGCGCAGAGCGAGGAAGCCTAACAAAGCCCTCAAAGCGGCGGTTCGGGAAATAAAATGGCTGACGTGCCGTTTTCTAACAGCTCTGACAATCTGCTGCTTCAGGGACTTCTCAACTTCACCAGGAACAGCCCAGCAATATGCAAATCCTTGATTAACCCAACAAGAACCTCACGTGTTAAATATGCAGACGGAGGGCCAGGTTAAGGTGTGTGTTTGCAACCCACTGATGCTATCTGTTGGCCCCTGGGTGTGAGCCACAGAGACGGGGCCCTGATTCGAAGGAAGACAGCGTTTATGGGGTCCAGAGATAAGAAGGATAAGGCACAGGCCAGAGACCCAGCCGGAAGCTTCCAGAACATCCATCTTGTCAGCTCTGCAGCCTGGAAGAGGGTTATCTGAGGAGAAAGGGCCGATAAAAGGCACACACACACACACACACACACACACACACAAACAAGCACAAAACGTGCACATACAAACACAGAGAGACAAAGGGCAGACATGTACACATCACAAAGAGACGCACAAGCACCAACGCAAAGTTGTGTCAGCCGCAACAAGAGAAAACGCTTCGGTTTGTGAAACACTAACCAAGCGATCAAGGCGATATTGGATCGAAATGAAGATGGACGAATGAATACAGGCTTCATTCGGAAAACAATACTCATAGTTAGCGTGATGAGTGAGAGAGAGACAGACAAAGAGAGAGACAGAGAGAGAGAGAGAGATAGACAGCCGGAGGCAGCACAAGACATAAAGCGAGCTGGAGAGAGTTAAAGTTCGGAGTTATTATCGTCCGTTTTGGCAGATGTCGTTTCGCAAGGCTACAATTTGGAGCAATTCATCAGAGAGCTGTAATGAGGTCTAATGCGAAAGCCCACTGTGTCCAAATGACACCACGTCTGTCCCTCCAGCCAGCGCCTGCATCCTCCCAGAGTCCTGTGCCATGCTGAGGGACAGCTGGGAGATGACCCTTAACCCCTAGTGGACAAGTCCTCCATCACACAGCCCTAGCATCAGGACTTAGCTACCCTTGCTACCGCACTAACGGGCTGACAGTAAAGGACGACGTTATATGTCTCCCAGTTGTCTTTCCTTAGCGAGGAAGGATTGTAAGGGAGTATGCAACGTGATGGAGACTGGAGTCTGTCATGTCCTGTTAGCATGTCAGGTGTTAAGGACAGGCGAACACGCCAACGAATGCATGCGTGTACGCAGCGCCCGTGTTTTCATTCACACATTTAACAAGAAGCCCTGAGAGGGGAAGGGAAGAGAGGGAGAGCGTGTGAAGACGGGAAGCGTTTGAGGTGCGAGCGGGGTAAAATAAGGGAGGAGGAGGAGGACAGGGAGGAACGAGGGAGGGCATGAGGGAGGGGAAGGGTGGGGAGGGTGGGAAGGATGGAGAGGAGGGGGGAGGAGGGGGGGAGACAATGAGAGCAGAGACAAAGCAGGTGGCCAGGGTAATTGCCTGGGGAATATAATGAATGAGCCACAGAGCGTCTGACAGAATAGGAAATCATCTCTATCTCCTCATTCTCTCTCTCTCTCTCTCCATCTCTCTGTATCTCACTCTCATTATCTCTCCTGCTCCATCTCTTTCCCTCGCTTCTGTCCTCCGCTCCTCCACATCCCACTCATCCCCAGCACAGATCTCCCACCCCATCTCTCTTCCACCTTGAACATTTCCAATTCTTTCTCTTTTCGATCGTCCTCGTGCTTTCTGTCTTGTTAGATTGCTGTTGGACGCTCTCAGACTCGTACTATAGGCTACTGGTGAAGTATGTATATGCAGCGATTGATCGTTTGATATTAACACACACACACACACGCTGCATGTGCATGTTTCATTGTTTGACCTGCTTTTCTGGTGGCCTTTCAGCCAATCACAGATGAAGGGGTCTAATCAGTCTCCCCAGTGGTCATTGATTATCAACATTCATCTTCCTCCTCTCTTCACCTCCCTTCATCTCTCCGTCTTCCCTCCTTCACCATGTCCATGCCCAACATCCCCCCCCCCCACACACACACACACACACAACCAGCATCAAACTGTTCTTCGTTTGAAGACTGCTGATGTTTTACAGCCACATCCAGTGTCTGGGGTTTGATACATGTGCAGTTCTCAGAGCTAGCTGACAGCTGCCGGGCCAAAGGTGAGTGAGGGTTATTGTGAGCGACTGAATAGCTGTGACTACCATATTTACCGGACTGTAAGTCACTCCGGAGTGTGAGTTGCACATACGATTTGGAGCGAGATCGAGAGTTTGGTGAACTCAGGGAGTCAGGTGGCTGAGCGGTGAGGTTGTCGGGCTGGTAATCAGAAGGTCCCCGGTTCGAACTCTGACTGTGCCAACGTGACGTTGTGTCCTTGGGCAATGCACGTCTTTGGATAAGAGCGTCTGCTAAACCATGATCAGCCAAACCATGAAAAAAGGGTGACTTATAGTCCCAAAAATATGGTACATGTGACAGTAGATCGGGGCAGATTGAGTACTGTGTGTGTGTGTGTTTGGGTGGTGTGTGTGTGGGGGTCTGGATAGATATGATATGGTGGGGGATGGTGTCAATGGTCATTCTGCTGGGTTTGATAAGACGGGTTCAAACACGAGAGAGAGAACAGAGATTCGAAACCGAGAGAGAGAGAGCGAGAGAGAAGAGAGACGAGCGATCGAGATTGAGAAGAGAAAGGATAGACAGAGATCCTTTCACTTATGCGAAGCCTCCCCGCCCACCCAACCTCCCCGCCCACCCACCCACATCCCTGCCCCCCCCCCCAGCCCTCACCCCCTCCCCCCACCCCGCCTCACCCCCGTGTGAATAGATAAAACACATTCAATCAGGACCAAGCGGCAGGGACGAGAGAATGAAAGGGAGACGAGTTCAATCATACAGAAATGCTCAGTCTAAGAGGAGGACCAGGGGGCGAGGAGGATGTTTCTGGACTGATACAGGGAGGCAGACGCTCACCGGAAAACTGCACAAGACAAGCCGAGACAAGCCGATAAAAAAAAGACAAATAAAAACCTCGGCTTCAACAAAGAAACAAAGCCAAAATCCGTCTCCTCTGTGACCACACAGCTGCACCTCCCTCCCTGAACACCGGGGGCTCAAAGGAACCTCTGAACCCCCCCCCCCCCCCTCTCTCTCTCTTTGACTCAACCGGAGGAAGGGGAGCGTAGGTTCCAGGAGTTACACAAGCCCCCTCCCACAGGCTGGCCGGCCCACTGCTAAAACCCTGGAGCCTATCTAGGCAGCCGAGACCCCGGTAGGACCTGGCTGTGGGGCCTGTATGTTGGGGTTTTAGGGGTTAGTGGTTGTGTTATATCATCAGTCTCTACTCCAACTGCGCCGTGATCCTGAGGAAAAGTCTCAATAGCACATCCGCCTAAATGGCTTTTCTTTCTTTTTTTTTCTCAGCAAGGCCTTTTTAAATACCACTCCCACAGACTCAATGAAGGGATGGAGAGATGGAGGGATGGAGAGATGGAGGGATGGAGGGATGACGGGATGGAGGGATGGAGAGATGGAGGGATGGAGAGATGGAGGGATGGAGGGATGGAGGGATGGAGGGATGATGGGATGGAGGGATGGAGAGATGGAGGGATGACGGGATGGAGGGATGGAGGGATGGTAGGATGAAGGGATGAAGGGATGAAGGGATGGAGGGATGAAGGGATGGAGGGATGGAGGGATGAAGGGATGGAGGGATGGAGGGATGGAGGGATGAAGGGATGGAGGGATGAAGGGATGAAGGGATGAAGGGATGGAGGGATGAAGGGATGGAGGGATGGAGGGATGAAGGGATGGAGGGATGGAGGGATGGAGGGATGGAGTTCGAGAACAAAGGTCAAATGAAATGCTTTATGGAAGTGAGTGTTCATGCTTATTGGTGGATGTGTGGATGTGTGCGCTTCAATACTGGGTTTGATGAAGTGCGTGTAAGAGGGCTTAATCACCGCTAGAGAGCATAGCGTGATCTGGGCCGTACCTTGCATAACCGTACAGTCATCCCCTCGTAGACCGTGCTTCACATCCGCCCACCAATTCAGACATCCTCCCCAAGGCAGAGTCAGTATGAGTGTTGGTCAGTAACTGAACGACAAAAGAAAAATAAAATAGGTTAGCTAGATGTAGCCTTCTATAAATGACTCCTCTAGTGTTGAGCTATTACTACCTGTCTTTCGCAGCAGCCCTGGAGGTTTTTGAAAACCCCAAAAACGTGGTTACACGAACAGCAGTATGCTAATTGCAAACTAACAGTCAAGGTAAGTTATTATTCAACTGGCTCTAGTCACATAACCAGAACACCAGCTAAGCTGGTGAATGTATATTACACTGCAGAATGTCCATATCGGTGGATAACGAACGGGAGAAAAAGAGACATCAGTATTCTTTCCCCTTTAATAACACATTTCCTTTCAAGCCCGATAGAGGCTGAAGAGACAAGAGAGATCTTGACAGCTGCTGTTTGTTTCAGGAAAGGGACTGTTGATGATAAATTACAGTACAGGAAAAGGAACAATGATAATCATGTAAGTTTGACACGTCTATTTAACGAGAATGCGTGTTGCGTTATGATAAATCATCTGGCCGAGTTGTATAATTGCATGCAATTGTGCTGTAACCTCCATCAAATACAATGTTTACTGGTCAACGCAGAACCTTGCACTGTGCTGCCAGAGAACAAATCACGGTGATCATAGGCAGGTAGGTGTTTTCTATGGATGAAGGAGTTTCTGACTGGGTTTCTTCCTGTCCTCCTTCATGCAGTCGGTCCCAGGCTCTCTCTGAGGTGGGAGATGTCTATGGACATCAGGTTTCCATCAATCTCATTTCTTTTCTTTTCTTCTCTGTGAGCAGAGGTGCCTGTCAGAGACACATCTCAGCATGACCGCCGTGTCAAAGGACTGTCTCATTAATCTGGCTCGTCACTGTGGAAGGCTGGATGCACAAACACACACACACACACACACACACACACACACACACACACACACACACACACACACACACACACACATACGGGCTACATCTTCTAATCGTCTATTTCTTCTTGTCACTACCAAAATTCTCCGTCTCTCTCTCTCTCTCTCTCTCTCTCTCTCTCTGTTTGTGTGCTTGGCAAGTGTGTTGCATATGTGTTTTGCATAAGTGTGTGTGTGTGAGTGCTCCTGTTGAGGAGGTAGACAAAGACCCCTGATCCCCTGCCTGAAACATGAACACATGATGGTAGGACAGACCCTTTAGTTAGAGGGGAGGGGCTTTACACGTTATACAGGCGAAAACTGCCTGATAGAATATGTATCCACTAACTTTTGCTCCAAAAAATTGGAAACATCTAAACATTTTCTCAGGATGTTCATTGTGACCAAAGTACCACAGACAAGACAACACATGATCATCTCTCTCTCTCTCTCTCTCTCTCTCTGTCTCTCTGTCTCTCTGTCTCTCTCTCTCTCTCTCTGTCTCTCTGTCTCTCTCTCTCTCTCTCTCTCTGTGGCTTCTACTTCCAGGATTTAATTAAAGGAGTTAAATGGCCAGGGGTGCTCCTCATCCATCTCTCTTTCTCCTCCTCTCTGAGGTTAATATCACACTAATCCCCTCTCCCCCTCAGCCTATCCTCTATAATACAGCTCTTGTCCCTGGAAGCTGAGGGAACAGGCTGCCCCTCTCCCACCAAAGCCGTTTCAGGGGCCGCTTCAGACCAGGCGCCCAAAATGAAACCCGTTCTTCACGTTTCGACAGCGGAAGAACCCGTCTTCCTGCCAGACCCCATAGCTCATCTAGAACCATTTCGCTTCCGTCAAGTACGGAGGTACGAGTTTGTTGTGACCCTGGGGTGGGCAATTCCGGTCCTCGAGGACCGCTGTCCTGAAGGTTTGAGATGTTTCCCTGCTCCAGCACACCTGATTCAGGTCTGTGGAAGCCTCATAATGACCCTTCATTAGAATCAGATGTGCTGGAGCAGGGAAACATCTAGAATCTTCAAGACAGCGGCCCTCGAGGACCGGAACTGCCCACTCCTAGTCTGGGAGAATGACGAAGAGAAAGACAGGGTGATATAACACTGTCCAGGCTAGGATCTGGCTGTAGCAGCAGCTTGCTCATCACCACCAGACTCATCTAATGACCTTTTCACCACCTCTGCTAGAATATCTCCAGGCATGGAAATGCGTACACATAAAAGTGTGTTAGTATGTGTGTGTGTGTGTGTGTGTTTGTGTGGAAGAGTAAGATAGGGGTAGTGGCAACTAATGAAGACGCACAAATACAAGACAACTCCCAATTAAGAGTGTGAGGACCAGGCCAGGGCTGGGTTTGACAGTCCTCTCACGCACACGCTGCTCCACGCGCCTCATAACGCAATTAGGACATAGTGGGTGCGGCCTGCACACCCACAGTGCATTGCTGCACGTACGTATGCACGCCTGACGTAGGTGTGTCTGCGTGTCTGAGTGTGTGTGCGACGGCTTCGGTTATTAACGCTAACACATCCCGCGTGAGTACCACACGATAAAAAGAATTCAGTTTAGGGGGAAACGCATCATGAGAAATATGGAAAGTATAAGTATTAATATTTGAATGAACAAAATGAATACAGCATTTGTGCACACACATTTTTACTGCTTGCATTCCTTCCCAAATACAATCCTCCGAGGACAGGATAATACCTTGTCAGACTCATACAGAAATGCATACCATGGAATCATTATTATTTAATTGCTTATCTACATAATGTTGAACACTGCATTCAACGAGAGGAGAAATACGTTGGTTGTCACTTACAATCCAGTCTAATTAAATCATAATAATGAGAATGGGAATACTAAGAAATACTGAAGCGATAATGTATTATATATATATATATATATATATAATACATTATATTGAGATATATATGAAAGTGATAGACATGGCTAGGGAGGCAGAAAGATGGAGAGAGAAGCAGGGTGTAGATCAAGAGATGGGGGAGAGAGAGAGAGAGAGCGGAGGAGATGCCAGAGGAACAGAGGTGTGTGGGTGGGTGTAAGCATGTAAGAGAGGGAAAGAAAAGAGAGGCTGGAATGATGAGACAGATAAAGAACAAAAGGAACATTCCAGAACAAGAGAGAAGCACAGGCTGGTTAGAGAGAGAGAGAGAGAGAACCCAAGTAATCAATACCTTTCCCTCCAGCTGTTTGGAGCGAAAGAGCCAGTTGAAGTAACCTGGAAGGATGCCAGCAGGTCGACCACGAAACGTCCTGCCCTCTCTCCCCTTCACACTCCTTCTCTAGAGCTTTCTCACACACACACACACACACACACACACACACACACACACACACACGCACACACACACACACACACACACGCACACACACACACACACACACACACTCTCACTCTTACACACTCTGTCTCTGCATAAAAAGTTATCAAAAGCCGTGTTGGAAAGGCGATGTGTGTGTGTGTTTGTCTGGCGAGGGAGGAGTCTACTTGAGAGTGGAGCATCATGGGAGGGGTCTGGCCCAGGGTCCTGCCTCCTCCAGTCAGACCTGGTGTCTGGTCCAGGGTCCTGCCTCCTCCAGTCAGACCTGGTGTCTGGTCCAGGGTCCTGCCTCCTCCAGTCAGACCTGGTGTCTGGTCCAGGGTCCTGCCTCCTCCAGTCAGACCTGGTGTCTAGTCCAGGGTCCTGCCTCCTCCAGTCAGACCTGGTGTCTGGTCCAGGGTCCTGCCTCCTCCAGTCAGACCTGGTGTCTGGTCCAGGGTCCTGCCTCCTCCAGTCAGACCTGGTGTCTGGCCCAGGGTCCTGCCTCCTCCAGTCAGACCTGGTGTCTGGTCCAGGCCAGGATTAGTCCAGCCCTCTCAGGGTACTACACTGTACCAGCAGAGGGGCTTAGGACCTCAGAACTACTTTTCCTATTTCAAACACAGGATGACTCAGAGTGGCCCATAATGATGAACAACCCACAGCAACCCTGTTAAAGTAGCCACTAGACACGACTACCGTATCGAGGAAAAAAAACATGTTTTCTGCTCTTCCTCTCTCAGCTGTCTAACGCATCCGTGAAGTTTGAGATTAAAAGCGAGCCAAATCACAGTCATTTAACTGAAGATGAGATTGAACATTTCTTGTCTGTGAGTGAAAAACAAAAACAACAGAAAAAAAAACCCCAAACAGATTTGGTTCTGTCTAGGACGTTGTCATGGCGACGTGAAGGCGGAGCGGCGAAGTGTTATGGTACCTTCCCCGGTCGCGGGGCACTCAGTGTAAACGCAGCCAATCAAAAGGGGATGTGGAGGTAATGAAGTCTAAAGGCCCTGAGAGTCAGAGAGCTTTTAGGAGCTGGGGTTAGCTTGAGCACTTCAGCCCAGCGCTCAGCCCAGCGCTCAGCCCAGCGCTCAGCCCGGCGCTCAGCCCAGCGCTCAGCCCGGCGCTCAGCCCAGCGCTCAGCCCAGCGCTCAGCCCAGCGCTCAGCCCAGCGCTCAGCCCAGCGCTCTGACTCATGCACGCCGCCGGATTAGCCGGCTAGCTGTCTCTATGGAAACGATGTGCTGCCGATGCACGCGCGCGCACGCTAATACATGCATGAACCCCCCCCCCACACACACACACACACACCCCCCCCCCCACACACACACACACACGCACACACACACACACAGACACACACACACACACACACAGACACACACAGGTTCGTAGATCCACAGGAACACAGACGATCGGACGGTGAGCGCCGATGCAGAAGTGCGTGCACACCCAAAGAGATACCAACTAGTTCAAAAACCTGAAGACGCCATCATAAAAGAGCTGGTGGAGATGTCCATGCAGAGACAGGGCCTGCACTGTAAATCAATGAGTCAGACAGAGGAAGAGGGCTCCTGCTCAGATCACACAGGCTACATTAGGAGCCTCCTCCCTATTATCCACGGCCCCGCTGTGTGTGATGATGGTAATGCCTGTGTTGATGGTCTGCTGTCATACTGTCCATCCTGCGCTTCTAGTCTGGCTGCTGATTGGCTGCCTCTCCCGAAAAGGCTTCCTCTAAGAGAGAGCGTCTGCTTGCTTCCTAGTTCCACTGCAACCAGTGGCATCCTGTTTCCTGCTGAATGAAGGCACACACACACACACTTACACCAGCGCACACACTTACACAGAAGAGCAGAGTTGTCTTCCAGAAAGGTCTACCCTGCCCACAGCAGGTCTAGTATGTGGATGGTCGGGTGCCTGGAGCAAACACAGCATCCAGCACTGTGCATCTGTACGCCCTACCAGGATGTCACTCAACTACAAAACCTTCAGAGGCTTAGTGACACTTCCCTCTCTCTCCTCAGTCAACACTGACACACGCACATACAGGTCTGTGTACAGGTCTGCGCACGCGTGTGTGTGTGTGTGTTTGGTGATTCGGGTAATCTCTAAAGGTACTGATAACACACATTCATTTCACTTCAGAATAGGAAGAGAGGTTAAAGGCTGTATCAGCCTTCCATCGCACACCTGCTAACCCCTTCACCTTAACCCACACACTCGCACCGATCGGCACTTCGATGTCCAGAAGCACACTGCCACCCAACATTTAAAAGCAGTTTATTGACGACCCGAACTGTGTTATTCTCAAGGTTCTAAACCGCAGTCTACATTCGATGGGTACGGCATTATGCTAAGCTAACTAGCAGTTAGAATCACTACGCTAAGCTAATCAATAGGTACAGCGCTGTGATGGTGCTTTGAGAGTATGGCGCTGAGCTTCACTCCCGGCCAATCAGAACCCTTCCACATCATTGGCCAAGGCCATCTCTTATCTCCTGGCAGTGGAGAGGCTTTCCTAGCTAATGCCACCATGCTAGCTAGCTCTCTACCAGCTCAACAGTCTCTATCCTGCTCTCTCTCTCTCTCTCTCTCTCTCTCTCTCTCTCTCTCTCTCTCTCTCTTCCTTCATCAAAATCTCTATCTATATGCTGTATATCCCTTCATGTCTGTCTCTCTCCATCTCTTTCTCTGTCTCGCTCTCCCTTCACCTCCCTCTTTCTTCCTCTCTCTGATCAGTTTCTTCCTTTCATTTGATCAGCCCCACCTCTCTCTCTCTTTCCGCCCTCCCTCCAGAATGTTCTACGGGCTTGTGCTGCTGAGCTGTGTGATAGTCCTCTCTCCGCTACGCTGGAGAGGAGCATAAAGGCCTGCCTGGCCTCACACCATCATATCCACACTGAATCCTAATGCGTCCTGGCTGTGTGTGTGTGTGTGTGTGTGTGTGTGTGTCTGCAGCCATGTGTTTCCTTTGATATATCCTGCACTGAGCAAGACTGACAGCTGAAATTAGAGCGGGCTGAGGTAAAGAGCTCGCGACAGGGCTGATATTGCATATGACTCTCAAAAAGGGAAATCATGAAGCCGATAATATTTCGCTCTTTCACTCCTTTCTGGAAGAGGCGGGGGGGGTAGGGGGGGGTGGGGGGGGTGGGGAGGGAGACAGATGAGTAAAAGAGAGAAGCAACCAATCATTTTCACCTCTAATTCTCTCCTCAGCATGGAGGAGCTGTGGAGCTCTACAAGAGATACACGTAATTCAATGAGAGAAGACACATGGAGGAGATGCATGTTTGCAGATGGAGGTTTGGCTTAATCAAGACGAATTGCTGGCGGGCTTCGAGGCCCGCACACACCGAGGTATGCTGGGAGTACACACACCAGGGGCCACACACACCAGGCGCCACACACACTAAGGTATGATGGGAGTACACACACCAGGAGCCACACACACCAGGGGCCACACACACTAAGGTATGATGGGAGTACACACACCAGGGGCCACACACACTAAGGTATGATGGGAGTACACACACACCAGGGGCCACACACACCAGGGGCCACACACACCAGGGGCCACACACACCAGGGGCCACACACACCAGGCGCCACACACACCAGGGGCCACACACACCAGGGGCCACACACACCAGGGGCCTCACACACCAGGGGCCACACATACCAGGGGCCACACATACCAGGGGCCTGACACACTAAGGTGGGTCATGCTGGATGTCAAGCAGTCACACACCAGATGGCTGCATCAGACACACACACACACACACACACACACACACACACACACACAGACACACACTGCACAGCGTGCTGTTCCCCCAACCCCACCCGCCCCCCCCCAACCCCACCCAGCCACCTCCTCCGAGCCCCGCCCCTTCCCCAGCACGGTGCACCTCGGGAGCAAACCTCCATCTTCCCAAATGTCACCTCCGCCAGCTGAGCATGAAAGCGAACGGCTCGCCGCCTGTCTTGTTTACGCTGGCATCATCGCGCCGCCAAATGACTTTGTAAATGGCACGCTTCACTCAGCCCCCGTGGTAAATACGATCTCATCTCAGATGATAATAATCTCTTTGTTTGCTTGACCAGGACCTCTCAACTCAGAGACTTTTTTACTTGATTGAATTATGTTGGTGTTGGGGAGCGAGAGGGAGCCGGAGCTGGGTGGGAACCTCTCTTAATGACATCCAAATAGATGGCTGCCACGTGTGGCTACAGTGTGGCGTATTTAAAAGAGGAGATCTCTGAGGGGGAGCGGAGGTAAACATGACGCTTCCTCGGACGCTTCGTTGGCACGGTTACTGTTCCGTCAGACATCACAGCTGAGAGGAGTGGGGATGGTCAGGTCTGGAGACCCACACGCCACCCACAGTTCGATTCCCGGCTGTGCCTACATGACGTTGTGTCCTCGGGCAAGGCACTTCACCCTACTTGCCTCAGGGGGGGGAATGTCCCTGTACACTCTGTAAGTTACTCTGGATAAGAGCGTCTGCTAAATGTAATGTAAATGTACCGAACAGCACACACATGCGCATACAGAGCTACACGTACATGCGAATGTGCCCCGCAACTGCTGCATCCTACAGTAGCCACACAAAAACTGCCGTGTTGATTTGAATGAGCCTTAAGCTTCAAGTATTGCGTCCCATCCAACCTGCTTTAACACACATCGGTTCCTTCATCTGCACCCCTCGGCCAAATCCTCCACTAAGCCTTTCCATTCTTCAGTGAGGGGATGTATTTATGAGAAGACGCCTTCTCCAGCTCAAGTAGCACTAGGCAAACACTGTCTGAACATTCCCTAGCTGAAGCAGTTGGCCTTGTGTGTGTGTGTGTACAAGTGTATGTACAGTCTGTGTGTATGTGTACGTCTGTATGTGCAGTGTGTGTGTGTGTATGTGTGTGTGTGTGTACGTGTGTATGTACAGTGTGTGTGTATGTGTGTGTGTGTGCGTGTGTGCAGGTGTGTATGTACAGTGTGTGTGTATGTGCGTAGGTGTGAGTGTGTGCAGGTGTGTATGTACAGTGTGTGTGTATGTGCGTAGGTGTGAGTGTGTGCAGGTGTGTATGCAGTGTGTGTGTGAGGAGGACCCAGGTGTGGATAACATGTTCCATGATCATGAGGGTGAAACCAAACATGAGAGTCAATGTCTGGCACATGCATATGGATGGCATGTAAAGAAGCTGCGTAAGATTGATGCACAGGGCCGCTGGGCTAGGGGGGTGGGGGGGGGGGGGGTGGTGGGTGGGCGGTGGGGGGGAGGAAATCGTCCGCTTGCTGGGAAGACACCAGAAGGCGTGGGGGGACGGGGGTGGGCGGCGGCTGGTATTCTATCATTCCAATATATTTGTAATCCTGCTTTCGTGCATTTCAAACACCAACTGCCTCTCTACAAAAGATGAAATGGCATCTCTGTCTTACACCTTATGCAGCGGTGACAGACAGATAGAGGTTGGATTTGTAGATGAAGACAGAGATGGAAGCAGGACATGGACAGAGACAGGGGCAGGAAGTGAGAGAGACAGACAGATGCACAGAGAGACAGACGGACAGTAAACGTCTTTTTCCACAGCATTCCCTCTCCCTCCCTTATTTTAGTTCCAAAGTACATGAAGCTCTCTGCCTGTCATATTAATGATTTGTCCCCTTTCGGGGGAATATCAAACATTTTCGTTTGATTTTTCTTCCTCGTCTGTCTTCGCTTGGAGACACACCATCTGTGTTTGTCTAACCTTTTGGAGAAGAAACAAGATTTCATTTCCCACACCTGGTATGAAAGCACCTCCCAGCCTTTCCTCCTCCCCTCCTCCACCTCTGAGCCCTCCTTCACTCCCCCTCCTTCTCTCCTTCCCCCTTCAGTCCTCCTCCCCTCCTCCACCTCTGAGCCCTCCTTCACTCCCCCTCCTTCTCTCCTTCCCTCCTTCAGTCCTCCTCCCCTCCTCCACCTCTGAGCCCTCCTTCACTCCCCCTCCTTCTCTCCTTCCCCCTTCAGTCCTCCTCCCCTCCTCCACCTCTGAGCCCTCCTTCACTCCCCCTCCTTCTCTCCTTCCCTCCTTCAGTCCTCCTCCCCTCCTCCACCTCTGAGCCCTCCTTCACTCCCCCTCCTTCTCTCCTTCCCTCCTTCAGTCCTCCTCCCCTCCTCCACCTCTGAGCCCTCCTTCACTCCCCCTCCTTCTCTCCTTCCCTCCTTCAGTCCTCCTCCCCTCCTCCACCTCTGAGCCCTCCTTCACTCCCCCTCCTTCTCTCCTTCCCTCCTTCAGTCCTCCATCCCTCCTTCCACCATCTCCAGATCGAGTGTCCAGGAGAGAACGCACAAAATGAAAGATGGCCACCAGCCACGGATGCACACTCACTCTAACGAAGATCATCGTGACTGTAAGTTCTGTCCAGAGACCACCATGAACATGCAGCAGTTTTGTTTGATATACTGTTCAGAATAAAAACAACGTATCGCACTTCATGAAGTACCTTTCTCTCTGTAAATAAAGTGGCCCGGCCTAATGAAGTAGCTCCCACAATCCTCCTCCCGGGAGATGAACCAGCAACCTTGTGAGGGGCGAGCCGTCCATCTCCTTAAGCACAAGCCTGTGTAGCGGAGCCTTAATGAACCCACCAGGACTGAACCTGACTGAAGCCTGTGAATGGATGGGACCCTGAGGTGAGAGGTGAGCCCTGCGAGCCCATGCATCTCTGTTTACATGAGGAAGAGGCTGCCAGACCCAGAGCCAGCAATAAGGCTGAGCCACTGTAGTGAGGCAGGGGACTGGGGGACTGGGGGGGGGGGGGTGCGGGGGGAGAGAACACACGCTGTCTCGGCCGCCTTATTTTTGGGACGGAGACAGAGTGTGTTCCTATCTCTCCCCCCCCCCCGCCACCCCCCCCCCCCCCCCCCCCCACAAATGCAGCTAAACCAATCATGTTACAGGCGAGCCGGTCACGTGACAGACCATGTGAGATATCTCATAAAACGTTTTAGGGCGTAAACGTGCCGATGAGGTAATATCATCCCGTTTATGAGAAAATAATGATTCTCCTCTGGAATTTACGAGCCGCGAGGTATAAAGCTTTATGAGAAGTATGTCAGTTGAAAAGGGAAAAATAACAGTTTATCACCACATTCTTCATTAGATTTTCCCTCTGGGGGGGGGGGGTATAATTCTATAATATCAAGCATAAAAGTCAATCCTGTCAACGAACAATGGGCCAATTAGTAAAGAGAGGAAAAGAAGAAACCGAGGAATCAAAATGGATCAATAAGGATATTCACCCAGCACTGGGAGCCCCTGATAAGCAAAATCATATCTGCCAGAGAGGAACCTGGGGTCAGATATAAGCTCCTCCATGATCAGGAAGTAGAGCTGGAGGGGGTTGACCTGAAGGGGATTCACACTCAAAAGCCCTCGGACAAGCAAGCGGTACAACTTGTCAGCGTTCCCTGCTATCGTCCAATCACGCGGCACATCAATCCATAACATCAAGCTCTCCTGGCCTTCCATAAAAACACAATAAACAGCGCTTATCTTTTATGAATGATTCTCCGTGGTTCTTTCTCTTGCTCTCCTTTGCTCGGCGCGTATCAATCATGGACAGGACGGCACGGGGCAGTGCAGCGTCCCGGGGGGGGGGGGGGGGGGGGAGGTGTGTGTGTGGGGGGGGGGGGGGTATGCATTGTTGCCAGGCAATATGAAGAGCCTCACTGCCTCTTTCACTGACTTGGATTGTGGTTCAATACGCCTCCGTAATGCCTCAGTGATGTGAAAGATGCCTCCTCACCTCTCTGCATCTCGTTGGCAGTTAAGTAGAGCCTGCTGTTGTGTCTGAGCCCGGCCTGCAAGCTCAGGGCAGCAAGGGGGGGGGGGGGGGGGGGGGGGGGGGGCATGGCTCGCCTCCCACACAAACACTCACATCCACACGCACGCACACACAAACATGAAGCATTTCAGCATGCTGAACTGTTCTGAGTGTACTGCTGGGCCTCCTTGAGCACGCCCATGTGCACAGATAACGCATTAGCTCACGTCTTCGCTAGCCAGATAGAGGTCTGGGGTGGGAGGAGAGATGAATAGATCACGGTTCGAGAAACAGAAAATACGGTATTCGTACGGAAAAATGGACTGTAAGACGCCTTAAGAAAAGTAAAGTGCCCAAGTATACTATAAACATACAGTATGTAGATACACAACACACACACACCCAGAGTCATGTGGGAAAGCACACTTACACACAGCAGGGATTATTTCACAGCCGCTGCCAGCCTTGGGACATCACCAAAACACTTTCGCTGAAGTGAACTGACATGTGTTCAATAGCATGAAGGTGTGAAGGTGTATATTAAGCAGTCTCTCAGTCCCACTGGGCAATCAAGCTAAATCCATCAATCAATCCACTGCTGTTTTGGTTGAGCCACTGGAGTCACTTGCAACCCTTCAACCACACCTGTGTGGCCTCCGGGCAAAAACCCAGATCACAGAGGTGCAACGCAGCGTTTTACTGACATAATATATATATAGCGGGAGGTCAATTTTGGTTAATAACTTACAAGGTTTGAAGCCCAGATCAGCATAGCGGGTTTGTGGAGTGACAAGGCTAGAACAGGGAGGTGTGAAATCTGTGAACCAAGGCCTCCTCTGGGTCCCTCAAGTAATAACGAGAACACAACTCTGTGGAACGTCACCGTGGAACAAGTCTCTGGTGGAACACGTCACAGCGGGATGTGAGAAAATAGTACGCTAAAATGTAAGTGAGGTTTAAATGAGGTAAACTATAAAGAGTCAGCAGAGGACGCTCGGGATAATAGTGTTTCCCTCAGAAACAAACTGTGACCTCGCTTGTGACCGCACACATTTCTGTCCATGCCTCTGATATCGGCTCATTTTCACTCCCACTACCTCCGCTTGTTTCATGAGACACTTCTAGAACAAAAAGTGTGAGAATGGAAATTGTCCAAAGACAAAGAGAAGAAAGAGCATTGCAATGAAACCCTCAAACACAGTACACACACAGGTAGAGACCGAAATACATACACTGTCTACACAGCTAGGATGGAAGCAACCCAAAGATACAGTGGAAGTCTTCCAGAATACATCAATGCTGCCTCTCTTGCTTCCAAATCTTACTTTTGCCACAAAATGTTAATATGAGGAAAAACACTGTCTAATATCTCCCCCAAAAGACATGAGCGAGGGAGAGAGAGAGCGAGCGAAGGATGTGAGAGAGTGAAGACGGAAAGAGAGAGAGGAGAGAGGGAGAGAGAGATAAAGAGAGAGGGCAAAAGAGAGAGAAGAAAAAGGAAAAGGGTGGGAAAAGATTGAAATGTCAGGGTCTGAGATGAGAGGCACATTCATATGGCTATGTAAATAGCAATTAGCTGAACCAATAACCTCTGAATCAATATCGCGCTCCCAGCAGGGGACCTCAGAGTCGGGGTCGTAGGTCAGAGCTCGGTCTGTGATATGGAGCTGTGACCCTGCTGATAAGTGATGACAGGGCTCACGATGACAGAGGCGCTGGTCTGCCTGTCAGAAGCAGTGGAAGGAGACACACTCCTGGGCACCCTTAAAAAAACCAGTGTGTGTGTGTGTGTGTGTGTGTGTGTGTGTGTGTGTTTGTTGTTTTTGTGTGTGTACATGTCATGAAATCCATTCACAATCACATAGTTTACTAGAGCTGGAGTGCCTCAAGACATTCATTTAACTGGGGTTAAAAGTAATCTGATGAATACATGACTGGAAAGGAAAAAGTCATGAAACAGATTGAAGCCATTTCCATTTGTAATCTTTTCCAATTAGTATATGGTGTTGGGGAAAGAAAGATTGTGTTTTTGGCAGTGGTAGGACCCATCTTAGCTCAGAGAGACGAAGCGCTCTCTGAAATCCTGAAATTGAAATTGTGCAAAATTTGCATATGCAATTAGCATGAATTCATCTCTCATCTCAGACTGTTTTGTTTTTGTGGTTATTGGTGTGTATGTGTGTGTGTGTCTGTGTAAACATGTGTGTTTGTGAGTCTATATATGTGTTTGTGAGTATATATATATATACATGTGTGTACACGTAGTACTGTATGTGAGTGCATGTGTGCCTATTTGAGTGTGTATTTACCTCTGTGTGTGTGTGTGTGTGTGTGTGTGTGTGCGTGTGTGTCAGTGAGTGGCAGGAGGTCTGTGTTTTCCTCTGAAATATTCACAGCCAATCAGGGAGAGGCAGGTGTGATGTTCACACTCCTTCGATACACACTCCCTCCCAGCAGGACTGCACAACAAAATAAACACACAAGTGAGGGTCTGTACGTGTGTTTCGGCAAGTGTGTTTTATATGTGTTTTGCATGAGTGTGTGTGTGTTAGCGCTCCTGTTGAGGAGGTAGACAATGCCCCCCCTGATCCCCTGCCTGTCTGAAATGCAGGGCCTTCAACAACACATTCACACCTTCGTCTTCCTCCTTCTTCCTCGGGTTTAGTCACCAGATCAACAACATCAGCACCTGTCTGACTTCACCCTGAACCCAGCTCTCCTCCCTGGGTCTGGCAGCTGTGAGGCTGGGGGACGATTCACACACAGACAGACGCACGGACGCACACCTACAACACACACACACACACACACACACGTACGAAAAACACGCGAAGAGCTCCGGGTCGTTTAGACATGAATCATCCAGTCGCTCTTTCACATGGTGTCTGGGTAAAGACATGGAGGCAGGAGGAAGCTGGCATGCTTTGGTGGCACGCTCACATTATCGTTAGGGAACTGGAACACTTACAGACCGTGCGCACACACACACGCACGGAAACACGCTCATGTGGACACACTCGCAATCCCTAAGCGGGGACACTTTTGATGTGCTCTTAGTTTGGGAGTGTAGCAATCAGAAACAGCATGTTGCCCCGGGCTAGTTAGAAACCATGAGATTGACTGTGAGCGAGGGGGAGAGCGAGGCACAGCAGTAAGTGAATATGTGTCTATGGGTGATTTGTGAGGATAGCTTTCAAGTGTTTATGGAAGGGAGATATCATATAAAAGCACAATGTGGGAGTTTTGTACCTCACTGGATTTCTGGAACATTCTGTGATATTCTAATTTTTCCCGTACCAAAGGGAAGCCAAGCTTTAAATCCTGTCTGCTCGCGATGGAGAATTTATAATAGGACATACTGTGCTTGGAAAATAGAACGTTCTTTAATCAAAGTTTGTTTGCTGATAGGATGTGTGTTTCTTTGTATTTGTTTGAGCCAGTATTTATGCCAGTTTTTTCTTCTCTCCTCTTCTACTGTACACGTGTGTGTTTGTGTGCACATGTACAGTATGTGGGCCCTTAGACTGACTGTGAGAGAGAGAGCGAGAAAGAGAGAGCGAGAGAGAGATGGTTGTGCTTGTTCAGCCGCGTCAGGTGAGGGATATGAATAGAAGGTTGGAATGTGTCACTGTTTCTGACACGTAGAGAATAGATAAAGAGTTAGATGTAGATGGGGAAGATGTAGAGAGATAGAGAGAGGGAAGAGGAGCAGGGAACATGGGAGGGGGGGGGGGATCATGTCTGCAACCACTGGAGCATGAAACCCTCTTGTTGCTCTGGAACAAGCAGGTCATGTGCACCAAGAGAGCGGAGAGATGACAACGGAAAACAAGAGGGGAGGAGAGGAAGGAGAGCGGAGGAGAGAAGAGTAGGGAAGATGAGAGGAGACTGAGGGAGAGGAAGAAGGGATGGAGGTCAAAGGTGGAACAGGGAACTTTCACGGATTTTGGAAGTCTGCTGGTTGGAACGTGTTCCTCCGATGATGAGATACAGTGGCTCCTACCGGGGCCATTCTGATCAGCTGACAGGCGAGAAGATTTGAGCGGGAATCAGAGGGGAAACAATTGCTTTGTAAGAAGCCTGACAAACTGTCTCATGAGATGAACCGAGGGGTATGCGGCTCCCTCTTCCCATTCTCTCCTCTTCATCAGCCTCTCGTGCCTTCCAACTTTACATCTATCTCTCCTCCTTCTCTTCCTCAAAACTCTCTGTCTCTCTGTATTCTTTCAGAGACGAATGTTGTTTTTCTCCTTTCGCTTCTAAGTTGTTTTCATGACATGACTGTTTCCTCCTAATGGTTGACATTTCCCCATGCTGTTCACCTCAAAGAGATGCAAGCATGAATGCACTGTGCTTTTCAAAGGAGCAGCTTGTTATTAGCAAGTGACTCACATGCTTACACAGGCACACACATACACACACACACACACACACACGGCACACACACACACACACACACACGGCACACACACACACACGCACCACAGAGGTGCGTTTAAAGTGAGAGATCTATCAGGCTTTTTAACCTTTCATCTCGCTGGTGCTGAAGCAGGTTCTCCTACTCCCACACCGTGTTGTAACCTCCTCTGCTTCATCTTTTCTTTCCCCGTTCCCTCGATCCCTCCCTACCTCCCTCCCTCCTCACTCTCACTTTCCTCCCTCCCTTCCTCCCTCAATCCCTCCCTCCCTCCTCACTCTCACTTTCCTCCCTCCCTTCCTCCCTCAATCCCTCTCTCCCTCCTCATTCTCACTCTCTTCCTTCCCTCCCTCAATCCCTACGTCCCTCTCAATCTTTTTCCCTCCTTCCCCCGATCCCTACCTCCCTCTTACTCTCCTCCCTCCCTCCCTCCCTCCCTCCCTCCCTCCCTCCCTCCCTCCCTCCCTCCCTCCCTCCCTCCCTCCCTCCCTCCCTCCCTCCCTCCCTCCCTCCCTCCTCCCTCTCCTCTCCCTCCCTCCCTCCCTCCCTCCCTCCCTCCCTCCCTCCCTCCCTCCATCTGTCATATCCTCCACCAGATCAATTTAAAGCAGAGATTAATAGCAGCTGTCTGTGCCTGGTGCAGACCAGGCCAGGTACGGGGGCTTTTGTGTGTGGTGTCTGCCTGACGGGCTGCCTTCTGCCGGCCTGAATAGCCAGGGTCCGGATCACGCTCTCCTCTGAATCTCCCCTCCTCCGTCTCCGTCGCTCATCCCTTCACCTCCTCGTCTCCCACCGTCTTTCTAATTTCACATCCATCCTTCCTTATCTCTCTTTTCTTTTTTTTGTCTCTTCGCAACTATGTCTCGCCCTCTGTCCCTCACCCCCCCTTCACCCCCCCGGCTCCACCCAGCTGACCAGCGATTTAAAGACAGGCTGGTGTGGGAGGTGGCAGATACCCCAGCATGCTGGTGAGAGAGGCTTCGGTCAGTTCCTGTCAGCTCAACTGGTTTGTGAGACGGATCCAGAGACGTCTGATTCAATTCCCTGCCTTGACAGAGATGTGGAGTGAAATGGAGCCCTTGACTGAACTGAACGGTATCTCTCTCTTTCCCTGCACACAGGGGCACACTCACACACACACTCACACACACACTCACACACACACACGTACACACACACACACACACACTCACACACACACACACTCACACACACTCACACACACACTCACTCACACACACACACACACGCACTCACACACACACACACACACACTCACACACACACACACACACACACACACACACTCACACACACACACACACACACACACACACACACACACTCACACACACACACGTACACACACACACACACACACACACTCACACACACACACACTCACACACACACACACACACACACAGTCCACGTACACCTTGTAAGCTGCCAGTCCTCGTTAGAGAGACACAAACAGACTGTTGCTGTGCTCCCCACTGTCAGCCTTACGTAATGAAAGATACATCAGGCCCGGCTCAGACAGGAAGCCACGGAGGCTCGGGAGGAAACATTCAAAGTCTGCCCTTTTAAACAGAGACACATCAGAATCAGAATGGGGTTCAATCGCTTTGCAAGATTAACAAACATAAAATTCACTGTGGCAGAAATGAGCAAACATAGAACATGTATGTGGCATACTAATAAAAAAATGAATACAATGTAAAATACACTACAAATATGACACAAATGACACATAGCCAAAGACCAGGCTGGTCTCCACATTCCTATACAACCATTCTGCAATTTCCAATTCCATTTAATGTCTTTGTCCCACCGACAAGATTACACCGCATGTCAACATCTTATTACGCTGGCCGCAAAATGGAAATGAACAAACAGCCCTCTCTCCGACTAGACGAAATGCAGAGGCGATGGGCTTTTAAAGAAGGCGAATGATAGCCAAAAAAAAGGCCTCCTCATCTCTCTCTGAGCCTGAGCCATAATACTCATGTGTCAGGGTATCTAATGATTTGTCTATCCTAATAAGCCCAGTCTGTAAGGCATGTTCAGTGGTTGGTCTAGTGTGGGGGTGCAGATCCCTGTGAAGCGGCGAGCACAGCGCTCTTTCCTCCACGCACAGCGTCACAGCTGGAGAGCACTTGGAGAGCCTGGCCGACAGGAACACGTTCATAAGGACGATTATCCACAGTGCTGTGGAGGTGCGAAGTGAGGCTGCTAATGGATGGCGCAGGTTAACCTATAGATGCTCCTGTAGGGAGCTGGCTATACTGCTAGCTTCCTACTGAGGCTGGAGGATGCATGTGTGCGTGCGTGTGCGCGTGTTGTCATCTCTCTCAAACGGAGGTAGGCATGCGCCTCTCTCTGCCTGTCAGACACGCAGTCTCTCTGCATGTATGTGACGCACACAAAGAGGCCTTATCAAATCTGTGTTTCTGTCTGAGTGCTGCTGTGGAGGATGCTGGGAGTGAATGGAAGAGAGGGAGAGAGAGCGGGGGAGAGAGAGAGCGATGGCTTTGGGTTATCAAATGGATTAATTTAATGGGCTTTGCACCACATCATCAGAGGCAAATGCACTTTTCACTCTATCGCCTCTCAAGTCAACCTGAAAGAATTGTACTTGTGACAAAGAAGCATGGCTTTGAGAGCACACCCATGCCCACACAGGGAACATCACACACACACACACCCACACACACACGTACAATGGTGGAAAAACTCATGTTTGTCACTCCGTGTCATATCATCACGGTTGTGTAACCGTGTGTGTATTTGTGTGTGGGTGAAATAGTCTGTGTGTGTGAGTGTGGTGTGTGTGTGTGTGTGTGTACGTGTGTGTGTCTGAGTCTCAGTGACATTTCCCTCTTTCAAAGGCAGCCCTCCATGAGCAGCAGCAACTCCGTGGACATATTCAATATCAAGCTGCCAAAATCATTAGAGTCTTTCCTCTTGGGGTAAACCCCACCCTACACCCCCAACCCCCACCCTACACCACCACTTAGGGTTATGGATCCGCCTTGTAAAGTGGTGAAAGGGCCAGGTTAATGCAATCATTTATTTGTACAGTAATGGCCAAGCTGGAATCCTCCACAGCCTCACACACAGTCTGAAGCGCTCCAATGTGGGTGAATGGTTCTTGTGTGTGGGTTTCAATAGTTTTGAGGATGACATTTGAAGAGGACAAAAGATAAGTGGATTAAAACACGCCGAACCGGCCTGGGTGCTCTCACTGCAATTAACGCCAAACATCCCATGCTTTTCAGAGTCTTTTTTTAACTCGACTACATTCATTTGCGGGCCTTTTTTGGGGCAAACGCGAAACCCAGCACCGTCCTGACGAGACAATCACGAGCATCAGATAAATGCTGTCGGTGTTTTTAATATTTCTTTCTTCCGATGCCTGCGATGCGTGTGCGTTTGCCGCGCATGCGTGTTGGCGCCGTGATTTTCTTCGCCGCCCACACAGCGAGCAAAGACAAAGGGGAGGAAAAGGCCTGGATTTCAGCAGCGCAGCGGGGACCCTAATTACTGCACACAGTGTGGGGGGGGGAAGGGAGGAGCTGGGAGGGGGGAGGATTCGGGGGGGGGGGGGACTGGGGCCGGGATCAAGGCACTTCCGTGTGTCACCTTTGACTCTTTCTCATTAAATGGCGCACGCTGTGTCCCAATTAACCTGAAAGCCGAGCTGGTGTTGGAGAACCTTCTGAGCAGACCATGCTGCACAAACACCACAACATGTTCCAATAAAATACAGCCTGTGCATGTGAGCGTATCATACAATAGGTTTCCAGAAGGACACAAATGTGCAGGATGTATACTCGTTTCTCTGCATGTCTGAGCGTGGGTGGGGGGGGGGGGGGGGGGGGGGGGGGGGGTGTTTCAAGTCCGACCAGCTCTGCAAATGTGATTCTGTGCGTAGGGGAATGGCTGAAGTAATGTAAGGGTAGAGCCATTATCGGGGGCCACATCAAGGTATTCAACTTTGCCTTTAATAATGAACTGAGACATGGCCAGGGCAGAGGCATGGGGTCTCCAGTCCAACTGTGTGTGCGTGTGTGAGTGAGTGTGTGTGTGTGTAGTGAGAGTGAGTGAGTGAGTGATGAGTCTGAGTGGTGTGAGTGGTGAGTGTGTGTGAGTGAGTGTGTGTGTAGTGAGTGTGTGTGTGTGTGTGGTGTGTGAGTGAGTGTGTGTGTGTGTGTGTGTGTTGTGTGTGTGTGTGTGCGCGTGAGTGTGTGTGTGTGTGTGACGTGTGTGAACTGAGAGAGAACCGACAGAGACTGCTGGTAGCAGAAGTCAAGGAGCAGACAAAATCAAGACCTTTTGATAGGGCTTGACCCTAAACCTCTTGAAAAAGCCAATTACAAGTTTGTCTTGGAGGGAGGTGTGAGGAGAGGAGACCAAGTTAACATGGCCATCCAAGCAATGAGAGCAAGGAAATTGGAAAATCAAAAGGCTGATTAACTTATAGTGTGTGGGTCTTTTCAATTTAGAGGCGATTGCTTTCTGCATTGTGTATCCTTTTGAGACTTTTTTTTGTTTAACACTTGTAAATACACAGTTTGTATTTAATAATCTTGTCAAACAATTATTGCAGTAGTCCAGATATAACTTTAATAAGTATTATTATGTATAAGTCTGGCCTGTAAGTATTAACTGACCTGGTTATGCCCTGGTAATACAGCCTTCAGAACAAAGCTACATAATGAACCAAGCCTGAGTGTCTGGATGGCAGACGAGCTGGCCAGAATATCTGCTTGTTCACTCTGAATACATGACTAATGTCTGCATGCAAACCTATTTGAATGCGAGTTTCATGAATTAAGGTGTGCATTAGAGGGGGCGGTCTTTAAACAAGCACTTTGTCTTTCTGCTGCCACAACATCATCCGATGTAGGCCATTGTTTGGTTATGTCTATGTGTGTGTGTGAGTGTGTGTGTGTGTGTGTGTGTGTGTGTGTGTGTGTGTGTGTGTGTGTTGTATGAGTGCATCATGTAGAATTAATCATGCACGTCTCGTCATCCTCCCACAAGTACTCGATGGTCAACCAGCACAGAGGAGTGTTCTCGAGAGTCTCTCTAGCTTTGATGAATTAGTCCAATTGCAGGGATCAGCCTTTCAAATGCACAGGGAACCAGACAACTGGAATATCTTTCCTGACGAAGGGGAGACATCGAAGGGGAGACGAAGGGGAGACATCCCAAAAAAACAAAGGATGCATGTTTACTGTGACAGTCGCACCAATCCTTTGTCAGAAGAGAAAGATGTCTGCAGGGGCAGGCCTCACTCTTCTCCTCATCTCTACGCTCAGGATTGAAAAACTGCACTCCAACTCTCCTCTTTGTTGTAAAAAAAAAATAAAAATAATGACGTTTCAACGGAGGGTAAACTCAAGTTGAATCTCTGAGATGACACTCCAGAGGGTGAGGTAAAGTGACAGCGCTAAAGAGGTTAGAGAGCTGCATCATCCAATTACAGCCTGGCAATAAACAATTCTGGTCCCTCTGTTCCCCAATCTGCCCATCATGATCTCCCTCGCCCTGAAACTCGACCGCCAGCACCATCTGTGAGACTCTCTGCCGCTGACAGATATCCTGTCCTCTCTCAGTGACACCTACCTGGGATGGGCCTTGACGTATTCCTTAATCTAGCATTTAGCGAGTGGCCTTTAGCGCGCGGGAGCTATGCTACATACTCCTAGCATCTGATAGCGTCGTTACTTGAGATTAGTGAAGAGCGAGGCCGTGAAAGATGATAATGAGACTGTCTATTTCCCCACGGTGGCGATTTGAGAGCCGGTCGGACTGGTGGGGGTAATCTGGTTTGTGCTTGGGGCTTCATCCATTGAGTGCTGGTGGTGATGACATTACATTAGGATATATTAGCCCATTAGCCTGGATGGGGGATGATGCGTCCTCAGTCAGTTAAGCTGAGTACGACTGGCCCTGTTATGGTTATGGTGATGACTTAATGGTTATGGGGTTTGACTCCACCTGCTAACCGCTAACGCTACCAGCCAATGCTGACGTGCCTTTCAGGCACTCTTGTGAGGACCACAGGGAGGAGGAGGTCACACAGGGAACATGGCCGCGAAGCATTCGTTTTTCTCCTCAACCGACTGAAATCAGTTCCATTTCACCTCGGGTCTCTAAAAACAGAACAATGAAGTCGCTCGCTTTGAAAACGGCGTCAGCGTGTCCGCCAAAGCGTTGCATCGAGCCGAGCAGGAAACTATTTTGGGAAGCACAAATACTCATCGACTTGATTTCCCCCTCAAGACAGCGCCCTACTGTCCAGCCCCACACGGGGGGGAGAGATCTATAACTGTACCATCTTAAATAGACCCATTGATGTCTTTCTCTCTTTATCACTGACTCTCTCTTTTCATAAACACTTCTCTTTTCCGCGCTCTCTCTTTTCCGTCTTCGCTGCTTCTCACTTCCTCCCTCTCTCTCTCTGCTTCTGTTAATGGAGCTTTATGAATCTGAGGGCTCATTTATCTCTCATGGTTAGGGGCTTTCTGCAGCTGCAATTGTGTAATAATGGCAAACCCAATTTGCTTTGTGCTACGTTAATCTCGGCTAGCCCTGCCCCCCCGCTAACCCCTCACCCATCCTCCGAGTCTCCGACTGCATTCAACTCATTCATCTAGGATTCTATTATCCCCCTGTTCTCCCGTGCCCCCTCCAAAATAACTAACATTTAGGAACTCCGCTTTTGTTAAAAAGATTAGAAAAAAAAATTACAAGATTATTCAATGTCCGGAACTGGTCCAGAAAAACAGCACCTTTTAAAATGTATTCAGAAAGAAGTTCCACATACATCCATCGGTTCACTTTCAAACGAGGCAGTTCTTAAAACAATCCCATTTTAATATAAGTATGACATCATTATGACAGCGTAATTTCTCATTTACTGGTCCTGCCAGACATGACCTAGTTGAAGGCAGAGGCATGGAGGAAGTGAGAGGAGTACAGAAAGAAGAAATAGTCTCCCTGAACGCTGATGGAAGGATCTAATTACAATGGAGCTCTATTCAGTCCTGAGGCTATACATGGAATAATACATCTGCTTGACCTTTCCACACACACTAGCATGTTCACACACACCGCAATGTGCACACACACCGGACCCAGACACGTAAGCACGCGCACACGCTGACGCAAATGCAATTAAGACACAAAGTAGCATTAGGGCAAAATCGTTTCCATTGTCCCAGGAGAAAGGTGAGGGGGAACAGGGACCTCACTGGAAAACAGGGCTGAAACGATAGACAAAGACAGGGAAGAAGTGGGAACGACACGTTGGGTGAGTTTGATGGAGAGCCATGAAGAAAGTAGAGAGCAAAGAGAAAGTTTGAGAAGAAAACATCTCGGAGGAAGGAACAGTAAAGAGAGAGAGAGAGAGAGCGAGGCGGAGCTTCTGCTGTACTGTAAAAGACCAGGCTGACTGAAGAATAACAGCCATGCAGAGCCTGTCATCCTGTCCCTGATGAAGCGACTGAGATATGGAGGGAGGGTGAGAGAGAGAGAGACCGAGAGAGAGAGCGAGAACGTCAGAAAGAGAGACAGAGTGATGAACACAGTGATGAAAGACAGAGAGAGAGAGAGAGAGAGAGAGAGAGAGAGAGAGAGAGAGAGCGACGAGGTAGAGTATAAGTAAATGCCAGCCGGTATTACAGTGGACAGCCAAACCACCTCCCACACAAAACCTAACACCACCATCCCGCCCCCCCCCACCAGCACAGCCACTCCACCGCCACACGCTTGCGAGAGTGTGAGGAAGAGAGCAGGTGACAGGAAAGGTAGGGAGTGTGAGAGCATGCGGGCGGGGCTCGGAGGCAGACCCAGCGCTCCTCAGCCCCACCTGCCTGCACACACTGCACAGCTGAAGGACGGAAGACACAAGCTGTCATTTAGGGAGCGGTCTGAGCAGAGGAGAAGACCCTGGAGAGACGGACATCTGGACTGACAGAGAGAGAGACAGAGAGAGACAAAGAGAGAGAGACAAAGAGAGAGAGAGAGACAGAGAGAGAGAGAGAGAGACAAAGAGAGAGAGAGACAAAGAGAGAGAGAGACAAAGAGAGAGAGAGAGAGACAGAGAGAGAGAGACAAAGAGAGAGAGACAAAGAGAGAGAGAGAGAGACAGAGAGAGAGAGAGAGAGAGACAAAGAGAGAGAGAGAGAGAAGTGAGACAGAGACAGAGAGAGAGACAAAGAGAGAGAGACAAAGAGAGAGAGACAAAGAGAGGAGAGAGAGAGACAAAGAGAGACAGAGAGAGAGAGAGACAAAGAGAGAGAGAGAGAGAGAGAGACAGAAAGAGAGAGAGACAAAGAGAGAGAGACAGAGAGAGAGAGAGACAAAGAGAGAGAGAGAGAGAGAGAAAGAGAGAGAGAGAGACAGAGAGAGAGAGACAGAGAGAGAGACAAAAGAGAGAGAAAGAGAGACAAAGAGAGAGAGAGACAGAGAGAGAGAGAGAGAGAGAGAGAGAGAGAGAGATTATCAGAAAGGGAGAGAATAGAGTGAAAGAGTGACAGAGAGAGGACAGGGTGTGATCGTTAGAGGAGATGTGAACATCTGTCAGTACCAGCCCCAGGGGCATGTTGCATGTGGCCATTCAGAATCTGAACACAGTTGCTCTGTTAAACCACATCCTCTGGTCTCCATAAAGTACATCATGTAGGAAAGGATGGATTGACTTTTCTTTTGGGGGGGGGGTGGGGGGGGGGGGGGGGGGTAATATACACACACCTCTCATGCACACGCACACATTCCGCGGAACCAGAGAGAGAGAGTTTGCTGCGTTATCCCAGAGTGCTAATGAACAGCTTGGTGTGTGGTCACTTAACCAAATGTCATCTGTTTCGGATGAGTAGCACTATGACACCATGTGCTTTGAATGGGAATGGAACATGTCCACTGTCTAACAGAACAGTATGTGGAACCTTCCGGAGCCTTTGTGAGCTCCAACAAGTTCCTCTGGTCGAGGAGAATCATCCCGGAGGGAGGAATGGTGACAGCTCCTCACAGGAGTGCAGCCCTAACCTTTAAACAACAAACACTCCCCTGAGACCGGCCAGTGATCCATTCATTCATCTACCTGAGCTGGTTCCTTTGCTAGCTCTGACACACACATGCTAACCCAGACACACATCCATACGCATTCACGCACCTTATGCACATACTTCTGACTACACACACACAGACATACACACGCGCGTGTGTGTAGAAAGGTCAGAGCCAGGCTTTCCATTCTGATGCCCTGGAACAGTGACCCATACTGACCTTCAGTTCCCATCCAGCAGAGCTGAGCTTTCATCCATGCTTGCGCCGATCTCCAGGCCAGCGTCTCCACATCTCTGTCTCATCTGGTTCAGGCCTGGTTCAGCCTGTCTCTGCCTATCTCATCCCAGCACCCGGCATCCACGCACTCACGTTCTCCCCCTGTACGTTCTCCCTGCGCTCAGTAAAGTCTTACAACCAAATGGCCCAGTTAAGACTCTTTATATTTAGACGTGTCCAGAAGATGAAAAAAGAACTGTGGGTTGTACTCGTACACGTTCCAATTATGTCAGGAAACAGATTGGGCTGCTGAATGATGCTAAAGAAAATGTAAGATGGCGAGAGACAGAAAGAGTCCCTCTGCGCCATTCAAATCTAACTGTTTCAATTAGGATACAATTCACGGTTCATCTCGAAACGCAGGACATGGTAAATCAAGAAGACAGTCAAGCAGGCTCTCACAAACGCAGGTACACACACACACACACACACACACACACACACACACACACACACACACAAAACCACCCTGCAGCTCTATGCGAGAGGTTATAATGAGATGGAGTGTTTAATCGTCGCCGATGAGGTGTTTTAAATCATTCCCCTTGTTTAACGTGCTTCTTCTCCATTGAGGTTTCCGGGGTGTTCAGATGAACCTTGCTTCCTTCTCTAAGCTCCAGCAGATGTTCCTCTCCTTTCTAAAGACCTGCTCAGGAGCCTGGGCGGAATATCAGAATACCTCTCCCTAATCCACTTTACCACTAATCCCAGGCAGCACCGACCTGTTGGCCCGCCTCTGCAACTCTCCCTCTTTTGCTGTCTCTCTCGCTCTCTTGCAGTCGTACGCTCTTTCCTTTCCCGTCTCTCTCTCTCTCTCTCCCCCTCTCTCTCTCTCTCTCTCTCTCCCCCTCTCTCTCTCTCTCTCTCTCTCTCTCTCCCCCTCTCTCTCTCTCTCTCTCTCTCTCTCTCTCTCTCTCTCTCTCCTCTCATTCTTTCTCTCCCAGCACAGAACGATTCATGGTAGCGTTCACATGGGTCTTAGCAAAATCGCCATCGAGGAAACTGGTGGATCTGCACCGTGTTTGATTTACTGATATTCATACCAGGCGGAATTGATCGGAGTCCGAGGCCTGTTTACACACACACACACACACACACACACACACACACGCACACACACCCCAAACACTCAAACAGAGCTTCATAGGAATGAGTTACGGCTCTCTCGGCCTGCTGAAAGGGTAGGGATGGGATTTAGCAGTGACACAAGCTTGAGAGGGATGTGGCATGTCGTCTGTTGCTGAGGGATATGAGGGGATATTCTCCGACAGAGAGCGTAAATAACCTGGGAGGAACAGACAGTGCTGCTGCCAAACCCAGACAGAAGCACATCCCCACAACATTTACCACAGCTTAGAGACACACTACTGGCAACGGAACTGCCTTGAGAACAGAGACACGGATGAGCTGAGGCACACACACACACGCACCACACACACACACGCACACAAACGCACACACAACCACACACCACACATACACACACGCACACAAACGCACACACACACACCCACACACCACACAAGACACACCCACAAACACACCCACACGTATCCTTGTTGGACACTGATGCTGCTCAGTCACCAGACTGCTGTTTTCCTGAGGGTTGAGAGGGGCTGATTTAGCAGGCAGTTTGAAGCACGGCTCGCCGAATACAGCGTGTCTCGTCAAATCCTCCATCACTGGTCTCTTAGGGCCAGCTGGCTTGGTGCTGTACATGCAACACAAAGACAGCAAATAAAAAAAAAGAAGAAAAAAACAAACACGGAGAAGAGAAATGGAAAGAGGAAGATGGCGACAAGCATATGAAAGTGCCCGGCTGGACCTCAACACTCCAGTACTTCTGAAACCGCCTCATTAAAAACATGTTTCAATCTCCTGGCAAATGCTCGTCATTACGCAACGCGAATACCTGCTTGCTCCTTCGAGCATTTGTTTCCTTCCTAAGTGAAATCCTTCCCACAAGAAAATAATTGCAGCTAATAAAACACCCAGGTCTGCGCTGAAGCTGTGAGCCTGGAGGGAAGTGAGCGAAGCCCCCCTTCTCCCACTCACAGTCACCTCGACCCAACCTCCAGCAACAGTCGCTGAAAAGCAAATGATATTCAACCATGGATGCATGCGGCAAGAAAAAAAAGACGTAGAGGCAAATGATACACGCCGTAACGGCATGAACTTCTCCTCCATAGATATCTTAGAATAGTCTATAGGACTCTATAAGTACTCTGCTGGGTTCTTTTCTTATGTATCTTAGCAACGGGCACTTTGTCGTTGAGGTGAGGCTGACTTGAAGGAAATAATAGATGTTTTGTGCGCGCCAAGTTCTTCTCATCGAAAACTTGCTTCTGAAGTTGAACCGTGAGGTTTTAGAAGCCACCTGCTCCACCTCTCAGACTGCATTTCCCTGATAGCAACCCGGTCCTCGCACCCTGACAGGACTAGGACCATGACCATAATCACTACCCCTACCATGACCGAGAAATCATTAGTCTGAGGGTGAGGAGTGTGGAGGGTTGGTAGCCAGCCACAGTAGCTGTCATCAGGATCCAGAATTCTGTATTCTGGGTCCGATATTCTGTTGGCCTGTAAACGATGTGTTCTCAATACTGAGAGGAAGTGCGAGAGAGAGATAAAGGGAAGGAGGGAGCTGAGGATCTGACAGGTGGTGACGAAGCGTGCTCCCGGGGAGAGGAGAGGGTGGAGGGATGGAGGGATGGAGGCAGATGGAGACTCTCCTTCCCAGGGGAGTAGAACACCAGATCTGAGATCTGAACTGCTCTGCCAACTCCACAGGGCGGAGAGCCACAGAGGGAGATCGAAGGACGGAGAGAAAGAGAGGGAGGGAGAAAACTGGACAAATAGGAAGACGGACAGAAAGAGTGAATGAAAAAACGGAAGAAAGAAAGGCACGTATGGGGGGGGGGGGGCAAGAAAGACAAATGGAGACCAATTGAGATGACTGAGAGGAAAATATATGTACGTCAGGAAAAATCACAAGAGGGAGAACTGAGAACGGGGGATGAAAAGAAATGAATAGGCACAAAAAGAGGGGGAATTAAGGGAGGAGAGAAATGTCATTAATTACCAAACAGGCCAGCTGTGGCGCTCTCAAAAGCTTTGCTTGCTAGCATTAAATATAGATTACGCCACACACACTCACACGCGCGCGCGCACATGCAGACGCACAAACACACACACAAAAAAACAACAGTAATACACAGATCTAATTACTGACATTGATTTTTCTCCCGCCCTGGTGGAGATGTGTGGATAGGACGAAGTCTTTTCTAAATGCCATTCCTTCTCTCTCCAGGAATCCCAGCACCCTTAGGGCAGCTGGAGAGAGAAGGGGAGACAGAGGGACAGAGAGGAGGTGGGAAGGAGAGAAAGCGATTGAGGAGAAAAAAAAAAAACAGCTAACAAACCTCAATGGAGAGATGCAAAGTGAGACAACAAAGTGAGAAAATCAAATAACAGTGAAAGCCAGCAGGGGAGAGAGATGATGTGAGAAAGAAGGCGAACAAGCAAGTGAGAAATGAATGGAAGAGAAAGACAGACAGAAAGAAAAAGAAAGAGTGCGATCGCAAACCAAACACTCAAACTTCCACCATGCGCCACCAGAAAATCTACCTGACAGTTGCCATGGTGACGGCAGGGCAGACGGGAGCCTGTCTTAATTGGAGAGCTTTTAGTCCTGGACGCCTCTCATTCCTCTCTCTTCCCTCCTCTCCTCATCCCCCCCCCCCCCCCCCCCACCCTCACTCTTTCTCCTCTTACAGCGCTCTGGACCCTCCCTCCTCTCCTCCTACCTACCCTTTCCTTTCCTTCTCTGCCTCCGTTCCAGTCCTTCCATCCCTCCATCCCATCCCTCCCTTCCCAGCTCTCCATCCTGGCTCCCCCAGCTGACCTGGCCTCTCCAGGACTCCTGGAGGAAACGTCATTGTTTCTGTCTCAGCGTACAGAACAGACCTGGGGATGTGGACTAGAGGTAGGGGATGTGTGTGTCAGTGTCTGTGTGTGTGTGTGCGTGTGTGTGTGTGTGTATGATTGTGTGCCTTTGCAGTTTTTCTCTGGCAATGGAAAATGTCAAATCCATCACCAAACTGAGAAAGAAAATGCCTCAACATTCTAGAACTTTCTCCCCTTTGACCCCCTTTCTCCTGCTCAAACACAGTCAATAGAAAAGCTGATTTCAGCTTTTTAGAAGTCACGTGACACAACAGAAGCTGGAAATAGTCTGATATTTGCATAAGTATTAATAGTTACCTCTTTATTCTTGCATACTGCAGTGTGGGGGGTATTCGTTTTAAATATTGCTAGTTAAGCTTTGAAACAACTGCTTGTATTTGAGTTGCACAAAGTAAATTAGCATGCCTCTTTATCCTGTGCTCTCTGTGTTTACAGAGATGTACACTGTGTCTGCTGCTACCAAAAGACTGTTCATGACCAGAAAGAGGACTGCTGGCCAACCGGTTGTGTGTGCGTGCAAGCGTATGTGTGTACATGTTTGTGCATGTGTGTCGGTGTTTTTGACCATCCAGACCGGATGGAGACGTCAGCGTCTTCAGAACACTTGAACGACAATTAGGAAGTCCTCCCAAATTAACGTCACGCTCACGGAACGAGGTATGACACGACGCACACACACACACGTACACACACAGAAAGTAACCAGACAGGATGTCTGAAGCCTTTCAAAACCTTAAAAGACGGCAAATAATGACATTGAAGTTACTCAACAGAGAGAGATAACGTTTGAAGAACCTTTTCTCCCGGCAGTGTATTTGATGTGTTGCGCTCTAAAGGTACAGTAAACTGCCATTATGATCCCAGAATTGACTGATGCTATTGACTGTAAGTGTATGTTCATGGATGGAAAGATATATGTGTGTGTGTGTGTGTGTGTGTGTGTGTGAGCGAGTGTGTGTGTGTGTCGTTCCTCCGAGCGCTAGCGGTGCTAACAGCGTGAGCCTGATCCTCTTTGTGAAACACAAGGCTTTTGTCTCCTTTCATGGTTTCCAGACCTCTTTCACTGCTCTATCGATCCTTCCTCTCTCCTTCTCTGGCTCCTCCGTGCCTACACACCTGCCGCCCCAGTAACCCTCCAGCGTGGTGTGTGTACGTGTGTGTGTGGAGGTGTGTGTGTGTGTCTGCATGTCTTTATGTGTGCTGGTGGAACTTGACTCCATGCTAACTTAGGAAAGGACCAAACTTAGGCATTTCATCACACACACACACACACACACACACACACACACACACCTCTACACACACACACCTCCATGGACACCCGACGCGCCTACACCCGCACACAAAGACACACACCCCTCCCATTCCTCCCAGCCTCCCTGGCCCTTCCATCCCTCCCATCCCTCCGGCCCTCCCATCCCTCCCAGCCCTCCCAGCCCTCCCATCCCTCCCATCCCTCCCAGCCCTCCCAGCCCTCCCAGCCCTCCCATCCCTCCGGCCCTCCCATCCCTCCCATCCCTCCCATCCCTCCCATCCCTCCCAGCCCTCCCAGCCCTCCCATCCCTCCCATCCCTCCCATCCCTCCCATCCCTCCCAGCCCTCCCATCCCTCCGGCCCTCCCATCCCTCCCAGCCCTCCCAGCCCTCCCATCCCTCCCAGCCCTCCCAGCCCTCCCATCCCTCCCAGCCCTCCCAGCCCTCCCATCCCTCCCAGCCCTCCCAGCCCTCCCATCCCTCCCAGCCCTCCCATCCCTCCCATCCCTCCCAGCCCTCCCAGCCCTCCCAGCCCTCCCGGCCTTCCTTGTTGTCAGATGCAGCTGGTTCCCCCCGACACTCTGCCTAATCCCCCTGGTTTGATAAGGCGTCTCATTCCCCCAGCCAGAGCGCCCTGGAAGCCATCCGACAGGTCTGACTCCACTCCACACATCCGTGTCAATGCTATCTCGCATCGCTCGGGGCAACCAGACAGGAAATAAAACCTCGCAGGGGCCGTCGCCACGGCAGCAGGGGCCTATATGGCGGCCTATCTGGGTGCCTCTCTCAGAAGCCATCTGCAGACGGGGCCGATCGATTCTAATCGACACAGACCATAATTACATTTCATTAGCTTTAACCGCTAATCCACCTAGCCCTGCAGGAACAGGGGGAGACAGGAGAGTGTTAGATGGACAGGGATATGAGGCGGAAGGAAGCAGAAAAGGAGGAGGGGACGGAGAGGAGAGGAGGTAACAGAGTGCAGACACGTCCGTACAGCAGGAGGCTGAGAGGCAGGAGAACAGAGAGGCATGTCTCCTCTCAGCCGGTGATTCTGTCCAGAGGGAACAACCCAAGTCACATTCACCTGACAAGCCCTCACATCAGCCTGCACTGGAGAAACCAGTTACACTCTGTCTGTCTCTCTCTCTCTCTGTCTCTCTGTCTCTCTTTCTCTGTCTGTCTGTCTCTCTGTCTGTCTGTCTCTCTGTCTCTCTCTCTCTCTCTCTCTGTCTTTCTCTCTCTGTCTCTCTGTCTTTCTCTCTGTCTCTCTCTCTCTCTCTCTCTGTCTCTCTCTGTCTCTCTGTCTCTCTTTCTCTGTCTGTCTGTCTCTCTGTCTGTCTCTCTCTCTCTCTCTCTCTCTCTGTCTTTCTCTCTCTGTCTCTCTGTCTTTCTCTCTGTCTCTCTCTCTCTGTCTGTCTCTCTCTCTCTCTGTGTCTCTCTTTCTCTCTCTGTATCTCACTCTCTCTCTCCATCTCTCTCTCTCACTGCATCTGTGCCTCTCTGTTATCACACCCCATCCAGTCACACACACGCACGCACACACACACACACACACACACACAAAGTCTTCAAACTGAAAAAGGTGGATATGGGCACATATCTAACTTCCCACATTCAGCGTTTGTAGTTTCTGACATTTAGTTGATGTCATTTGTGCGACACTTCCTCAGATACGTGCACTTGCCTCAACCACAGGCAAGACTTTCATTTCGAATTCCGGTGACGGACGTGGGCGTGACTTCTACGAACAGTTTAACTAAATCACACTTAACCCTTGAACTGGGACTCTAACCAAGACTTTCACTCATCTGAATTAAATGCTAATTTGACCCATTTTTTCCCCTTCTCCTCTCCAACATGGTAGTCCTCCTCTCAGCCTCCTCTCAGCCTCCCTTCTCTGACTTTTCCCTGGACCAAGGAGGGTGTCAAAATGTTAATTTCCCCTAAACGACTGGCCATTACAGCATGGGTATGGGTGGCAGTGGAAGAGAAAGAGTTTTTTCTTTCTTTCTTTTAAAGGTGAAGTTCACAGAGCTGGAACTAAAGGCAGCTCAGGGCTAAACCTTCTTTCTCCTTCAGAATCTCCTTGTCTTTCAGACTTGTTCTACGGCAAAGGAGAGCAAAAAGGTCAGCAGCTAGAACGCTTCCTCCCCTAATTAACACAAATGTCCTTCATTTGGACTGAGACAAAAAAATGTTAGCGCTCGACTGACTCAAAGCAGTTCTTTGCAAATGCCTGAATGAAATGTCTTCGCTGAATCCATGCCTTAAAGTGTCAGTGTGTGTATGTGTGTGGTTGTGTGTTTCTCTTGGAGTGTGTGTGTGTGATGGATTTCTATGTGCGGTGACATGCGTGGGCAGAAGTCCGTAGTGAAGTGTGTCCGAGTCACTGAGGAACGCGACGTGATGTCACAGTGACGGTCCCAAAGTGTGACTCTCGTCTGCGTGTCGCGTCACAGGCGCAGGTGTGTGTGTGTGTGTTTGTACCTGTGTCTGAGTGTGTGTGTGTCTGTACCTGTCAGCCAGCCTAAGCTGTATTTAATTGGCTGTGTGTCTCAGGTGGGCGGTGCTTGTTGGAGCGTGTGGCGGAGGGGCGTCGACCAAGACTGACAGGAACAGCGTGGGTGGTCATCGTCACATCGCAGAGCACCAACCAATCAGCTGCGAGGAACAGAGAGCGTGGGCGCTCTAATTACAAGTGTTCATGTCGGGGACATCACGTGATGCACTCATGTGAAACAAGAGAGAGAAGGGGGGGGGATAAAGATGTGGAGAGGGTGGAATATGAAGTTAAAAGGGACGTGAGGGGGGCAATTAAAGAACAATGCATTCGGAGATCGATGCTTCAACACAAAAGAAAGTGCCCCATTGTTACCTTCACCGTTTACCCTACCACTGTCTGCGGGTGTTTCAGTGTCTGCTCGTGTTCTTTAAGTGTGTGTGTGTGTGTGTGTGTGTGTGTGTGTGTGTGAGGAGAGAGTGCAGCTCTCTGTCTAGGCTGGAGGCCAGAGATAGCTGACATTTCTCTATCCATTCAGGAGAATATTGAACGATTTCAATGTCCCTTTTACGGTCTCAGACATCCACCTTGATTCATGTCAGCTATCCAGTCTTGATTCTATGCATGTGCTTGTCTGTGTGTGTGTGTGTGTGTAAGTAAAAAAAGAAAGCCCCAAAGCGAGGAGAGAAGTGGCATTCAAATTGGTGCGTATGTCCCATATGGCGATTAGCATTCCCACATTTGTTTAAAGGATTCACCATGTTGACCCACCAACATGTTGGGCTGTGGAGCACAGATGTATCGAACACCTTCATGCTTCCCTTCGAGCGTCTATGTTCAGCTGGGCTTGCTGAGAGGATGTGTGAGAGCCCTTCTCTCTGTCCTGCGTAGGTGCTGGCTGTTGCTGTGGAAAGATCTAGAAATAACCATGTTCTACCACTGACACACTCCTACACACAGTGGGGCCTGTCGCACCATATCGAGACTTCATTAGAAGAATCTCACATGCTCGGTCTGAGGATAAGACAGTCGACAAAAAAATTCAGGGAAGCATTCTATTTAGAGTTCTGCATGCTTAGAAGCCTTGAGAAGCAGATCATCTGTGGTCATGAATGAACGGCACGACTACAGAACCTCCAGAGGATTTGTTGCCAGGCAGGGTTGCCTGGATAAACAAAAATTATAATAATAAATGAATAAACTGCCAACTAACCGTAACCATTTCACCTCCAAATATACATAAACACGGTCTGACAGCGACCCTTGAATCGTAAATGAAAGGTTAGGTCTCTGTCAAATACCAAAAGAGGCCCACACACACACATGCTCAAACGTGTTCATAGTAAACATGAGCGATCCCACCAATAACAGTTCCTGGTCAAGGACCAGTCAATAATACTGAGTATGAACCAATCTCCTCAACTAATAAAAAGCAGCAAGCCAAACAGCCAGCTGAATGTAGCTAACACACGGCTGTATTAGATTACACATGCTGGCTACAGGCTAGTCGATAGAGTTATTACTCCATTATTGCTGCAGACAAACAGTGCAAGTTCTGAGTCAATGAAATACTGAGTCATCTGCAAAAAGCTGATGTTCAGTCATGGTTGTACCTTGCTTTCACACACACACACACACACACACACACACACACACACACACACACACACACACACACACACACACACACACACACACACGTCAATTCTCCTCAGCAATACTTTGTGACCTGATCCTCTATTGTAGCCTTCCAGCAATAACGGTGGAAAGAGATGAATGGCCCGGGTGATTCTTCAGCGATCCCACCTCACTATTGGCTCCTGCTCCCCGGTCACCTCGTTCCTATTGGCTGCTGCTCCCCAGCTACCTCGTTCCTATTGGCTGATGCTCCCCAGTTACCTCCTTCCCATTGGCTGCTGCTCCCTAGTCACCTTCCTCTCAGCTGAAAGGCGTGCTGGTCTGGTGAATGTGGAGAATAAAAGACAGACTTGGACAAAGAGTCCCATCATCAAAGCTCTCCCCTTATATTTGATCCCTCACAGTAAAAGGCTGTGAGGTAAACTGATGTGTGGACTTTAGCCCCACATCTGACCGTCAACACTACAGTCTCTGATCCATTCATACACAGGACACACACACACACACACTCATTCACTCACTCAGTCACAGCCAACGCCTGTTTCAAGCGGGAGGAAATTTCAGACTGGGCTTATCAATAAGTGGCCATCTAATCACCAGCCAGTTCAATTTGGCGAGTCTCCCCCTGGTCACCCACTGCGGCAAACAGTATCACTATGGGCACCCAGCCGCAAAATGGCTCCCACACCCCAACCCTGGAAATGAGATGGGATATCCAACAACACACTCCATACAGACACACAAGGTTGACAGTGTGTGTGGGTGTGTGTTAGGGTACAGATATTATTAACCACACAGTCACAAAGAGAGAATTACAGGCAGGGTGGGGCAACAGGGGAGGAGGTGGATGGGAAAATGTACGCCAGCCATTTCATGCATTTATTGCTGTGTTGGTGCAGATGTCCCCAACTCATTCCTCAAATGGAAATGGCTCCCTGAGCAGTCATCCACTCTGGGCAATATCCCGTCCCTGCTTAAGTGATGCAGAGGTGCTGTTTTAGACAAATTAGAGACACATGATGAATGATGCAATATTTTCATGCCGGAGGGAAAGTGTTGCACTTCAAATTAGAGCCGGTGTGACAGCAAAGCAAGGAAGAGGGAGGAATAACACAAAAATCCACAGGAAGAGGAGCCCCCTAATGAGAGGTGGAGCGGGGAGGACGGGGGGGGGGGGGGGTTACCTCTGCTGGGGGAGATGAAGAGAGGGGGAGGGGGAGGGGGAGAGGGGGATGGGAGGGTGAGGGGCCGAGGCAGCTTGACAGAGAGAGTGACAGGAAGACACGGGGAGGGAGGGAAGATTGAGATAAGACAAAAGGAGCGAGGGAGATAGAGAGAATGAAGTTGAAAAGAGCGGGGGGGGGGGGGGGGAGAGAAAAAGAACGAGTGACAGGCAGGCGGTGAGACGGTCGCACGGCTGAAGAGGACACGCAAAGACACACACCCGTGCGCACGCATACACGCACGCATGTGCAGAGGCGCTCCGTGTCGCTCGTCTCTCATGCATGCTAAGGTTGAGGTTGTCCTGAGATGAGCTCTGCTGTGTATTAACCAGGCTTCCGGACCAGTGATCAGTCAATCCCAGCGTCCAATCAAACTGACAGCCAGGAGCACATCTCTCCCTCGCTCCACCTGAGTGGCTGGCCCCTGCATCGCTTGCCGGGGGGAACCTCAGACACTCCGACACACCGGCAGACAGACAGATAGACAGGAAGGACAGGAAAGTGTGCCTCCGAACACGCTTCAGCCCGAAACAAATGATACCTAGATACAGGTCAGCTACCCCGGATCTCCATGTTCCTGTCAGGAGGGGAGAGAGATGGGGAGAGAAAGAGAGAGACAGAGAGAGAGAGGGGGAGAGAGAAACAGAGGGGGGGAGAAAGAGGGAGAGAGAGAGGAGAACAGGAAGAGAGAGAGGGAGAGAGAGGAGGGAAGAGAGAAAAGAGGAGGGTTAGAAAGCTAGAAAGAGAAGGGGGCAAGAAAGGGGGAATAAATAGCTAAAGAGAGAGATAGAGAGAGGGAAAGAGAGAGAGAGAAGTAGGAGAGAGGATTGAAGAAGAGAGGAGGAAGACAGGAAACGGGTTTCAGCTGATTGCCTGATAGAGAGCAGAGAGGGACGGAGGTGAGAGAAGGAGGGATGAGTTCCTGTTTTTTTCCATGTCAGTGCTTCACCTCTCGCACTGTGGGGATCGACACTGCACCCCTTCGATTGGCTAGCCTGGAATTGATGTCAGGAAGGGTGTATCAAAGCGTGAGGGTTTGACTGGTGATGGAGTGCTAACACGACAGCATTTACCATGGAGTCACCTTCTAGGACCTTCCTATGTAGCCGATCAAGATTACCTTTCTCTTTACATAACACTAGTTTACATGGACACTCACACACAGAAACACTCTCTCACTAAGGCACGCACACACACACACACACACACACACAGACACACACACACACACACACACCACATATGCAGGACAAATGACATGGCCTACATTTTATCATCATAGGTTTACATTGCTATGTTGCTTTCAGAGACTTTTTGTATGTGAGTGAGTGTGTGTGTGTGTGTTTTTGTGTGTGTGTGTGTGTATTTTTCACCTGCTTTCGCTGAATGAGATGGGTCATCGCCTACTCCCTGGCGACCGCAGAGTTCTGCGCATCGCGAGAGAGCGTCGTTTGATCTCCCTTGAAAACAGGAACTAAATGCAAACATGCCAAACGCTCGGCCCCCTGGGAAATCCACCCTTGTGAAGATGTGACAGAACACATTTCCAACACGATGTACGCTCGCTCCAGTACGCGTACGAGTACGAGACAAAACACTGCTGGTAAACCGAAGGGAAGGGGAAAAGTAGAGCGTGAAAAAAGATCACAAGCCAAACAAACAAGTCCTCTGCTGGAGGACGCATGAGAAAGTTCATCAAAGTTGTACGACAGGAAGACAGAAGCCTTCGTCTGCTCTACATGCATTTGCAATAACCAGGCAAAGCAGAAATGCATTTTGTTGTCAGTACAAGATGTGTGTGTGTGTGTGTGTGTGTGTGTGTGTGTGTGTGTGTGTGTGTGTGTGTGTGTGTGTGTGGAGAGGGGGGGGGGGGGCGTACATTCAGGCCAGCTTTAAGTGGTGCTGTTCCACATGGTAAAAGTTAGAATCAAAGTAGGTCCGTCGTTCTTTTAAGTGCCGAATAGCGTCGGCGAAAAGAAGCGGTTCGGGTACGCAAGGTTGTCCCTCGTTCCCTCTTTTTTGCACACGCTTGTACACATGCACGCGCGTGTGTACTCCAGCATTATATTGTTTACTGCTGCATACCTTTCAGGTAGTCAGGCCTCTCTGACAGGACAAGCCTGGGCCTCAAACCAACGCCAAGGAGGGAAAATAGCCGTCTAAACAAATTGCCTGTTGATTAATGCAGCAGCTCACCGCAGGAAGAGGAAGTCTGACTGGGAATAATCCTCAGGTGCCTGAATCTTGATTGTAGTAATGATTGGGGACAAGGGAGGGAAGGGAGGCAGGGGGTGAGAGGGCAAGGGGAGCAGCGCCTGGGCGCTTATTTACCCTCAGCAGGGGGGTAGGGAACCGGCACAGAGCCAAAGGCACAATGTTTACCATGTTTAGGAGAGGCAAACTAATCATTCAGCAAGGTGGCAAGATGATGAAGTGAGGTCCGTGTTTCTAAAATCAGCCTTAACAGGCGGGGGGAGCAGGAGGAGAGGTCGCTGCTGTAAACAAGGTTCTCTCTTTATCTTTGGAACACACTCAGTCAAATTGTACAGACTTTGTTCAAGTGTGTATGTGAGTGTGTGTGTGCGTGTGTGTGCGTGTGTGTGTGTGTCTGGCATCTGCTGGACTTCTGGTCACGTCAGAAAGGTCGACTGGAAGGAAGAGCGTCAGGAAGTAAATGACTCTAAAGACTCCTTATATCATCTGACTGTCAGGACAGCGTGCACACACACACACACACACACACACACTCACTCACACACAGTCGCAAACAGCCCTGAAGGTAGACAGTGATAGTGTTGCAGTAAGCAGGATGGGCCAATTAGAGGCTTATGAAGAGGTTGGTGGGGTGAGAGGTCATGAGAGTGCAGGAGAGGGCAGGGGAGAGGACCAGTGGATGGATATATGTCATTATGTGTTTAGATAATCACTTGTGGCATGTGGTAGCTAGGGAACAGTACGCATGTTTCTCATATTCCCTTCTCCTATGGTCAGATATAGCAATGAGTTGAATCTACATTCCAACAGTCCAGATGGTTAGACGCCTACACACAGCCTAACGCATCAGCTACATCCAATCTGGTTGACATACACACCACATCAATATACAGACCTCTTTATTCAATCCAGTTCTCTGCCCGTATACCCCAAAACTGTTATCTATGTAGAGATATAATATACTATACTATATATATTATACGATATATGTTATACTATATATCTGTAATGTTCATGTCAGCAGCATGCTGGTGTTTGTTTCCTGCTGTGTTTTCTAGCATGGCTGTAACCTTGTAATCTTCCCAGCTCAGACAGGCAGGACAAGTGAGACAGAGCAAAGACAAAGGCACAGACTGTGGCCTCTACTGAAAGAACATGGAGTCTACTGGAAGGAGAAGGACTCTACTGGAAGCTGATGGACTCTACTGGAAGGTGATGGACTCTACTGGAAGCTGATGGACTCTACTGGAAGGAGATGGACTCTACTGGAAGGAGAAGGACTCTACTGGAAGCTGATGGACTCTACTGGAAGGAGATGGACTCTACTGGAAGGAGATGAACTCTACTGGAAGGAGATGGACTCTACTGGAAGGAGAAGGACTCTACTGGAAGCTGATAGACTCTACTGGAAGCAGATGAACTGACAAGAATAAAGGTTCTACTGATGTTTCACCTGCATCAGCTGGGTCCCTCTGTGGATCCTAAAATCTGGAGAATAAAGAAGCTGGGAGAGTGGAGGGCTGCTGGAGCCCAGGCAGACTGCTCCTGGGTGCAGCCTGGGGGCTGAGGGGGCAGACACCCCCTCTCTGGGTCCAGCAGACAGACAGGAGCAGCTGATCCTGTGCTACAGAGGACAGGCGTGCTTGATGCTGCTGACTGGATCAGAACCACAGCTGTTTCTGCTGAGCACGTTCAAACGTCTCAGGGCGTCGAAAGCATCTACCATCGACAGTGAGACGCCTCCTGTCTAATACCCTGCAGTACATCATCGAAGACACATCAGCGAATATATGCTGCGCACACACACACACACACACACACACCACTCATGTACACACACTGTACAAGCACACACAAACTTGATAGATTCGATAGAAGCAATGTTTCGACAAACTGAAGCGTGAGCTTGAGAGATGCGTCTCTCTCCCGATGTGAAAGGTGCTGTTTGGTGTGTGTGTGTGTGTGTGTTCCTGCGCGGACGTGTGCCAGGGTGTGTGCGCGCTGGCGTGCGGGACCACAGCTGTTCTCCATCATTTGTTAAACAAATAGAAATGTGCGAAATCTGCAGGTAATTATACAGCCTTAGGTTACTGTAGCGTGAAAACGACTCCAAACACAGCATCAATAAAGGCTGGGGATGAGTTTTGGGAGCGCTTTAAACACGCTTCTGACTGATGCTGACAATCTCCAATCAGTGAGCCTGCAGAGCACTTCATCCAGACTTCACACTCTAATGACCAGCCTCCAAGCACCAGTCAAGCTTAACGCTCACCGCACCTCCAGTAGAACAGCCATTCTTCATTCACGGCATTAGCTTGGAAATTTTCAAAAATGATGTTTTGCCAGACAGACGTCAGACGTATTTCCAAAGCAATTTATGAATACTAACCACTCAATTTTCCTTTCAGTGTGTAATATTTTATTATTTTTTTCCATTACAATTTAGATACTTGGAAAAACCTTGTTGCCTTGATACAAGTTAACTGCATTTATATCTGAATTGCACACATGTATATTCTCAGTGCTTTTCAATTCAAAATAGATCCATACTCCTTTGGGAGGATCGCTTAATAACACAAACAGGTTTCCCTGGGCATCGTCTGTAATGAGACGCACACGCAGACAAGCACACACCCGCAAACCCACACACTCACACGCCCACAAACGCACACAATCACACTTGTACACACCCATAAACGGATACACACAGATTTCCGTGGCAATTATGAGTATGATGGCAGGCTGGGGTGGCCTGTGGTCACTCTCCCAGGGGAAACCGGTCTCTGATGAGCTCCAGAGAGGAGCTCGCCTAATGACAGAGACCTGACACAATACCAGATAACGAGCCTGGAATTCAGTCGGTCACAACTACAACTCCCAGAACCCACCTCTTCTTAGGAACTTAACTTTTTAATGAGCTCTCAGGCCACATGATGCAGCACAGCTACATTCCACTTAAACGCTGCTGGTTTTCCAGACCAGACATGCTGTTCTTTTTCAGATGTGGACTCTCATATCACATGAAGCACGATAAGGGAGGAAAGGTTAGTCGGTATTCTACAATGGTTTTGTCTGTTGTGTCAAACACTTTCCAGTTTTTAGTCAGGCAAACAGACAGACAGACAGACAGACAGACAGACAGACAGAAAGGTAGACAGCTAGCCAAACATCCATCAAGGTAGACAATTTGCCAGCCAGACATTCAACCAGCCAGCCATACTGACAAGCAGACCATGAGGCCAGTAGTTTGAGTGTGAGCTGGTCTTATCTCCCCTGACAGACTTCTCTCTTCCACTCTTCAAACAGGAAGTGTGCAGGACACCCTCGTCCGGGAAACATTAACACCCACCTCAACATGTTCCATTCCAACATTGGGAGCTAATTACAAACACTGGCTGGGTTTAAAAACCCTCTTATACACAGCAAACAAAGGGTTAGAGAAAGAGTAGGAAAGTGTGTGTGTGAGACAGAGAAAGAGAGATGGAGGGAAGGAAAAAGAAAAAGAAAAAGACAGAACTACAGAGAGAGACAGACAGAGAAAGAGAAAGAGAGAGGAAAAAGAGCGTGACCTGACAGAGACCCAAAGTAAAAATGCCCAGGGGATTGAAAAGGCTCCTGAATCGATAGAAAATTCCAGTCCTCCAACATGACATACGGGGCAGAACAGCTTTAAATTTGTTCTGCTTTTGTCTCTTGTCTAGTTCCTCAAAAGGACATGTCATGTTAAAAAATACGGTATTTTCTTAAATGCAGGTTGGCCTGGCTGAACAATTCATCTTTCCCAGTTTTTTGACAGATTTTATGAATTGTTTGAGTGATTTGCTAACTTTATGCATCAGTAACTCGGCATACTGTGATCTTCCTACTCAAATACACACATAAATGCAAACGACTGACTTTCACCTCAAGCTGTGGTTAATGCTGTAGCTCCCACATGTAATTTGCTCTAATCAAGTCTTGTGTGCAGACGCCTTAGGCACTGAGATCAGAAAGATTTCAGAGTGTGCCTTCAACCACAAATTACAGGCCTTGATTTTAGGTTAACTGCATGCCACTCCCCTGGGAACAAAAGTGACAGTTGCAATACCTTCATGCAGTCCAAGACCTTGAATAGAACCTAAGAAAACATACAACAGAAGATGAAAAAAAAAACCAACTTACATTCACACACACACATGCATACATATACACACGCAAGTTTACCTGTAAGTAAAAATGTTTATACTTACTAATTGGAGAAGTTACTTGTCAACCAAACATTTTGTAACTAGAACATTTAAACACATTCAATAACTGAAACATGTTACAATTACAGATTGAGATAGTTCTAATTAAGTTACAAACAACCATTAGCATAAACAATTAATAGTAACAATACAAGGTGGCTAATATTTAATAAAAAATGTATAGTTAAATATGAAATAATGAGTGCCAAATGAGTTAATCATAAAACAGAAATATATAGGTGGTATTCAAATTAGATCTAATATCGTCTCATGATCAAGACAAAATGTTGCTCTCTACAAATTGTTCAGAAATATGGCATACCAGTAATTGTAAGGCAAATTTGCCATAACCTCCACTTTCTCTTTATTACCCACACAATCCACATTAAACATACGTTGGCCGTTGACCGTGGACAAGTTGCTAATATGTGCCAGGTATACATTAAATTGTTCCACAAATAAATATGGGTTTTAAATATAGAGTTTTGTCTTTCATTTCTTGGCAGGTATGCCAACCCTGTACTGGGGAGACAGAGAGCTGTGGCATGTTCGTTATGAAAGCTCCAGAACAGCTTTATGGGTGTCGTTTTTCTCTCTCTTCATTTAAATGTGCGGCTGAACTGGGTTAGTGTTCACACTGACCACATCATGAAGCTGTGCAAACAGTTTCCACCGTGGCTGACACCTCCTCCTCCTAAATATACCTCAAAAAGAATGTTGACACTGATTTCTAAGAAGTTCGGGCACACCACAAATTTGTGTTCTTGACTTGGCTGTAGCGATCAGGAGCATGCTCCATATGTGGCTCTTGAGTTGGCTTAAAAGGTTGTGTTTGGCAGCCTAGTTCAAATGGCTTGTGGGCAGACTGCCAGAAGCAAGCGGCCTCCTACTGTTTAATGACAATACATTTACTGCCCTACTTCATATTGCTGTTGTATTGTGTAAACAAGGTTAATGCCCCTTTTAATTGAGCACCTGGTGACAGATAGTGACCTTGCTAGGGGTGGTTGTTACCTGAACTGCCTCCATGCTTTGATCAGAACTGATTCATCTTAGATATCAGAACACATCCCTTGCAGAGTTTGATTCAGAGCCATGGCAGTAGCTGCACAGCAATTTGCGCTTTGAAGTGTAATTAATGTCATACTTAATGGCTTAAGGTACTTTCACTATACTTCACAGTCTTGAAGGAAACTTGTAAATTTAATATATTGCCAAAATAGGCACATCTGTCTTTGGGTACCTTCAGAGGTTATACGGAAACCATGTATAGGGCATATTTCATCTTTCTATGGGTGTCTCTTTTTCATCTTAAAGTCTTAAAAATCTAAAGCCCTTGTCGCGTCACCTCAAAAGAGGGATTGTCGCTAATTGAGCATTGTAGCCAGATAATTGCACCAGAGGACCCATCCACATGGAGAGAGTGACCCTTCTAACCTGGCCCTGAAAAACAGACAAAGCTAGGGGAGGAGTAATGTGAGTTAAGGGATTCTCACCAACTCGTATAAGAGCTTGTTTCACATACACAACCCAAAGTGGGGGCTAATAACTTAACACGCTAGTGTTCACTCTTGAGTTCATTTCCCTAGAAACTAGAACGTTTTCCCAGATCCCTTGGTAAGGACTCTTGAGAGACTTTCCTTCTGCTTGCCAAACTCACACAAAGACACATACACAACACTTCTCACAAATGATCTGCTGGTCAATGGGTTCTGGCACTTGTAAACTCTGGAAACCACTCTCTGTTTCAGTGAGCACGCCAAGCGATGTCTTTAAACATCACCCCGCATGTGGATTTACATTTCACTAAAGGTACTTAAAGTTTACTTTTACTAGAGTAATTATTTTGTGAAGGGTACTAGTTTTTCCTTAATAAATCATATTTGTGTTGGCAAGCATACTATATATTGTAAACCTCATGCAAAGAACTGGTGTGTAAACTTTGCAACAGACAAGGTGACTTTGCAAAGCTTTGTGTTTAAGTTTAGACTTCATAAACGTTATATTCCCTCGTGTTGTACAAACCAAACTAACGCTGGACACCTTGGGGAAGAACAAAGTACCCACAACCACTTCACAGAGACATGCAAACAGCCACCCATCCATAATTCTATGCGCTTTCAGAAAGCCTCATGTTGCAGACAGTGCCTGTGTTCAGCCAGATGTTAGTTTTGAGAGTGTAAATGCAGCAGTGTTAATGAAGCCCATATCCCAGTCACTCACTCACTCACTCACTCACTCACTCACTCACTCACTCACTCACTCACTCACACACCCAAGCCCTTCGCACACTCCAAACACACACACACGCACATATGCACACACACACACAATCAAGAGAACACTCCATCTTGTTCTCGACTCCTCCCCCTCCTACAGTACCTGATTGATTGCCCCTGTTCTTCCCCAGTGCAACCCCAAATTGACAGTTTTGAACCAGCTGGTTTCTAAGTCTAATTAGAAACAGCTTTTTATCAACCCATCACTGATAACAGACTATTTAAGTATTTACAAGCAACAAGCATTTTGCTGCCAAGTGTGGTTTTTCACTTCACCACTGAGATGACCGCATGACCCAGGTCAGATGACTTGTGTGTCTTGAGGAGGAGAATTTGTGTAACTTTAAAGACTGGGAGGAAGGAATGGGTCTTAGAGGATTCAAGAAATGAGTTCACAGATCATAATTATCAATTAAAATAGAATGTATGATTTGTTATCCATCCGTTTAGGCAAAGAAACATGATAAACAATCTTTTTTTCTCAAGTGTAAAAAGGTCCGATAACTTCATCCGAAGAGACTTTACACAGGCTCTCATTTCTGTGGGTGGGTCTCTACTGTAAGGCCTCTGGTAGAATACCACAGGGCTACATATGGCAAACAATAGGTAAGGAAAGATATCAGAGAGCATTTGGTTCAACAAGTCTTTGTCCATGTTGTATCTGTTCTCTAAATATCAGATGGCATTCTATTGATGATGAACTGTGTGTCAACTCTGGGATGGGGGCCAAAATATTTTCGAAAGGTCAAAGATTTGCTCCATCTAAATTCCCCCTGCATTTGGCTCATATACAAATAGTTTACAATTACTCTTCCTCAGAAATGAATCCTGGTTCGGTGTCTCTGGGGATTGACCCTGAGGAATTGATTTAATGCAGAAAAACAAACATGACACAGTGTACTGTAAATCTTAGCGATGGTAAGTAATGCTCCTTAAATCTCCATGTACTGCAGGACACCGAAATGATACCTAAACTGACCATTCATTCATTACTGTAATGATCTGGGCTCTAAAGACTTTTTTTTGATACGCTGAAATCTGGGTCCAATCCTGATGCATGAAAGGGGTCAAACATTATCCAATCCTTTAGCTGTGACTCTTCCAGTGAGCAAGAAGAAACCAATAGCAGTGGGCAGTGGTTAAACCACAGTAGCAGAAAGGTTAATAGTCTCAGCACATGTTGCCTCTTACAACAGGTGGTGGAGAGCAATCGGCGGCTCCCAGCATTCCAGCTTTTCCATGCCGGTGGCCCCTGGCATTCTGGGATTTACGCAGCCTCCCCTCCTTCCAACCACAGAGCCCTGACTGACAAGCTAATCGTTGGGCTGGGATCCCCTCAGCTATTGATTCCACTGCAACACAACACCTCCTAGTCAATGAAACTGCAATATAATGCTTGAGCTGCGAAGAAAAGGGGAGGATTAGCGTGTTGAGCAACTGGAAGAAATTTGCTGCCGCCGCCTCCGCTGTTCACTCCTCCTTGCAGCTGCTGGTAGGTAGAAACAGAGCGGCACAAATAAAGTGGGGAAAAATGTGTCTCAGGGGGTAGGAGCTTGAAGGGGAAGGTTATTAAAAGCCACAAAGTGGAGCTCACGCTGGGCATAGAGAAATAGCCACAGCGCGGGGGAAAAGCTCAATAGAAAAGAAGGGGGTCTGCTTTCTAAATTGTTCTAATCCTTTGAGTTTTATTTTCTCCAGTTTTGTAGTTTAGCAGTGTTGCCTCAGGCTGAGCATATGCTTTGCCTGGAAACATACAAATAGACAATGTTTGTAGATCAACTTGTTAAAACACAATAGCAAAATTTTATGTCTGGTAACATCACTATGTTGAAAATGCAGATCAACCATTACATTTATCACTGTATTTATATTCACTTTTGAAAATCAATTAAAAACTTATTTTGTTATATACTCTATGCCATAGTATCCTAATTATTTGTCCCACAGTGACTGCCATAATGCAATTTGTATTATCATTATTGGCACCAGCCATTTAGTCAAGTATCATGTTTCCAAACTGTGTGCACACTTAATTTGAACAAATGTGATATATATATATATATATATATATATGAACAGACATCAAAAGTCTCTTGTGGTGAATCAATTCAACAAGGATGACAATAAATCAATGCTGCTGGTCACTGGAGATTTAATCAAACAAATGCTGTTGACAACTATCTTGGCACCTTGGAAAACTGGTAAACATATATAAATATTTGAAGGCAGTCTGATATGAATACAAATTATTTTAGAGGGATACTTAAGATGCAGGAACCATTCAAAACCAATAGACACACCTAGGTTAAAAGTTCCTAAATGTGTATGATTTGCTTTTACCTCAGTGTAATGATCTGATTTTACATCAGATATTAGATAACCTATATTCGTATTTGTAATACTAGAATAAGTATAGTACCAGTGTAATAACACTTCATAATGGCCTTAATCATGTCACGATAGTTGACTGGACAACTATTGGATGCACTGAGACCTTGGTTATTTGTTCTACAGCATCACACACAGATGATGTATTGGTAAGAATTACTGTTGCAGTCCTGTAGTAGGTCAGCAAAAGGGTATAAGGGGGGGGGGGCTCTGTCAAACACACCCCTTGAAAACATACACTTACAAAAGTATGCAGACAAGTTCACAGACAGAAAGACTCACGGTACTTAAAATAATGAAGGATTCTGTCAGTGAGATTAAAATTGTGACATTTGCAACTTGATGCTCCACGCGTTTGCAGTATTGACGGTTGAGTCTGAGTGTATAAATAGAGGGTCTGTGTCAAAGCAAATGTCAAAGGTTTAACCCTCAACATGTCAAAGCCTAAAGATTGACCATCCATAAAGATATTTCAGCTGATATATTAGCTGAGTGTACTGTACACGTATTTTCACACTGATTTCAATGTAATGCAGTTTAACTCAAGTATCAAAAGCAAAAAGTGTGTATCTTCAATAAACAACGTCAATCATAACTAACATAATTAATCACTAAAAATCAAATTTAAGAAACAAATCACCTAAGCTGTCTTGATCAAAGAGAGCTTGTTAAGCCTACATTTATAAGTTCATCACCAGGACAGAATTTATCATATTCCCAAATATGCAGCTAGAATTCAAAACAATCTAAATAGTAATTTGTCCTGAAGTATTTGTGCGTGATTGTTTAGATAAACCATGCGATAAGGAACAATGCAGAAGAGATCTAAGGAATTGTGTAACACCTCTAGGACCTCCTCTATTTTCTAGGGTTTTCTCCTCTAGGACGCTCAAACATATGGCTCTCAGAGTGTCTGAGTCTGTCAATGTAGGTGAATAAAGCCACAATTCTGGCACAAAAAGGCCCTCCTTACTAAAAAAGCAGTTGGCGATACAGCCAAAGGAGATGTTACATGGTGTGTAATGCAGAAGAGATTTGTGGTCGCTATGCTAAGGCCCAAGACTGCCACAGGCAAGCATCACATGTTCTAATGGGACCAGTTTGTTTACTGTCAAGATAATGGAGAAATCAGCAGCAGACGGGCAGAACACCATAAATAGCAAAGGTAATTAGAGAACCTGTCAAACATTGTGTGGTCAGATGTTGCTGGTAACAAAATTGTGGCAGGTAGAAGAAGTGAGGATAAGGTTAAGAGCCCGATACTGAATGTGGGAGTTCATGGCGTGTTGGTGGGTAAGTACTCACATACAGGTTCAAACTACATCCTGGGTGGGGTTTGTCAGTTGGGTGTTACAGTATATTAAGAAGCAGGTGAGAGCTGTTGTTACAACCATCAATGAGAAGCAGTAATAATCTTGTTTTCATCTTTCAGGTGCTATGTTGGACTCCAAATTTTGTCTGAGTGAAATGAACAAATATTGTTTTAGGTACGTCCAAGCTTTGGGTAATGGATGCAAATTAGGGAAACAGTCCTAAGTTCATATAATTTTCTTTTGTACATTCATTCGGCATGTACCCAATGGGTAAAGAAGCAAAATTGGTTCCACCTGCTAATGACTGGTTAACCTCCAAATGACATCAAACGTTTAAGGAAAAAACTATAGCATGGGCTTAAACTGCAATGTTTCATTGTAAAAGTTAAGACTGTTTTGTTTTCACATGTGGCATGAAGTATGCATGGTACTGTTTTTCATGACATCATCAATAATGATATTGCTTTTAAAACTTGTTTGATTTATATTAATTGTGACAATATTACGTATAGTACGGTACACCTTCATAACTCAAATTCATGGACATTAAGAAATCTGGCTGTAGGTGATTTTTTTTCTGTCATTCACTTTATCCTCAATGACTAAAGTGTCATCATGAAAGCTATTAATCTATTTTCAAGTGTTAGTAGTTGTATTTTGTCATCTTTGAATGTAAGTAAAAAGGGTATGTTTTTCTTTTTTACTATCGATAGAAGCACCTATTTCATTTTTTTCTTGGACTATTGTCTTTAATTGACATAAATGGAAAAACTGATAACATTGGAATCAATGTTTTACAAGCAAACATATCTTAAGCCACAAAGACAAAGTGAACTGTGCTATATAGTCCTTGTTTCCTGAACACTGGACCTGAGGTCTGCATAAACAGATGTTTTCTAGCAATATTTTTCAGCCCTCAGCCTTTTCTAGGGCAAGCTTAGTCCCCTGGGAGTTTACAGAAATATCCCAAATATCAGAACGTCTGACTGTTAGCAAGCCCTACCTTTGTTGTTTCCAAGGGCCACAAAAGTCAACTGAAATGGTTTGACAACTGACAGCAAAGGGCTATGAAATTCTGCTTACTTGCACTTTTGGAATTGGCTTCACTTTATACCCATTATAGTTTTATGTGAAATGAAAACAATATTTCATATACGATTCATGGACAAACTGAGCAATGTATTTTTTTTTACTGCATTGTTAAGTTAAACAAGGAACTGCTGAGTTTAAGCACTGAAACCCTTTAGAAATAATAAGTAATTGTTGTGTGATGTGAAATAAAAAATAAAATCACATTTCTTGAAGACCAAAGTGGAATGATGTAATTTTTCAGTGGCTCTACTGGCAAAAGTAATAATACCCTATATTTGTGACTGCTACAGGACAACACTTTTTTGACAGTCATTTTAGTCACTGAGTCAATTATAATTATTTCCTTTTTTCTCAGTTCTGCTTGGGGAAAACCAATACTGCAACCCAAAAACATATAAAATCTGTGTTTTTTGCCATCATCTGTTCTTTCATCATTTGAGATTAACAAACATTAACATGTCAGTAATTATTTAAACTTGGACTGCATCATAAGAAATCATGTAAAACACAAATCCATTTTCCTGGGATTTCTAGCTAACTGCACAGTTGAACATGACCCCTGTTACTGTACCTCTTTCCTGTCTGTGTGTTGGGGAGCAGGAAGTTGTGACACATCCTCATCTTTGCCCTGTGGGAAGGAAGCAGGGTGAGTTAAGGGGAGATGTTCAGTGCCCTCTTTACAAACAGAGCAGTGACCTGACCTTGCAGCCTAGTTATCAAGGCAGTGCAGACGGCCTCTGCATCTGAGATCTGAACCTGCTTATAAAAGCATGCAATCTTACTGTAAGATTTAGTGTACTGTCACTAGTTCCAATTTAAATATGAGACAAAGGGACATTCAAACAAATAATTAGACATAAAGAAGATTTAAGATTGTTGTAGATATATATTTTTTTGTTGTTGAAATAAAGTAATCTTTAAAGTTGCCTCTCCCATATTACAATTGCAAACCCAAGGAATTGTTTGTCTCCAAACTATCCCTGCAACCGAAAACTACCTCTGTATTTTTGTAGATATGAGACTTGCTGATGTTTGATTAGATCTGGCATGGAGGACTCATCTTGTTAGTCACATGTAACCTTTGTTCTTTGTACACACATGCATGCATTCTTGATCCATGCATTGGATCAAGGTAAGCAGTGACTTCCTGGATTTACGAGGCCAGAACATAGGATGAAACCATTTGGATTTTATTATTCCATTTACTCTTGCCCGGACCACAAAGTGGTTCTGAGAGCCTGTTTTATGTATTCAGCTGCCTTACCCTCAACAACCATGTGGAGCCGCTTAAATAAACCATCAACCAGAGCACAGCTGCAACAACAACCGATCGATTGGAGGCAGGTTACCGTCTGAACACTACGCCGCCAGCACGCTGGCTTCAGCAGGTGGGGTGGGAGTTGTAATTTGCGGCTGAAGGGCTTTTGTGCCTGTCTGACTTCAGAAAAACTGTAACTTCTGCCTCCCTTGATAGATAGGCATGTGGGCTGATAGAATGTGTGTGTTTGGAAAAGATCCACTGCTGTATAAACAATCGACTCCCTACCTTCCACAACATCTGCGAACTCTCAAGTATCGAGGCAGAAACAAATAACCAGGGACTTGTTAGTTTCTGATTAGATTTTAAACTACTCATCATGGCCCATGGAGCAACCCTTATCACTGAACAATGACTGTCATACAGGGATACAAGAGGAAATGGAAATAAAAAACAACTGTCAACATCTTTCTAATGAGAAATGGTAAACCATTGAGGAAGTTCTGTCAGAATTAACATGTGACTTAAAGTTACCCCCAAAAATAATTGTTTCGATTTTTGGCACAAAGTATGACAGTCACAAAAAAAAATTAAGGAATTTTTTGTTACAATAAAATACTTTACTGATGGCCATTCTTTCTTGACAAAAATACCAATCCCCCTCTACTGTTTACTTTCCTGAATTGTGCATCCTCTTTCTAATCTCCCATTTCAAACAAACAAGCAGCCGCCTCAGATTCCTCGACCCATCACTCAGCACCCAGTCATGTTTGCCAGTTCGTCTTGGGTAAAGGCTACCGACATTATCACTAATCCTCTTGTCCGCTTTAGTCTAAAGCTCACATGAGTTGGGATTCTGAGATCTAAACCTTCCCATGGCTTAAGAGAAATAAAGGGGGAAATCAAACACATTCCTGCTCACATCTGGGACTTTCCATCCTCAGAGTATCTGACACCTTCGTAATTTCCCCCTCCACCACTATCTCTCCGTTAACAAAGTGTGGCTTGTGTGATGGCAGAAGGTGCTTGTGTGAATAAGCGTGTGTGGCCTGATATACAACTGTGAAGTGCATTAACATTTCAGTTAATTCATGTTTAAGTCATTTGATTAGTTCTGTTGTAACAAAACAAAACAATAACATCTTCACATGTCTCCTCTACTTCTTATTCCTGATAAGTAATAATGTAATCTGGCTTTCACTCCCACTCTTATTCTCTTTCTCTCTCTATCTCTCCATCCATCCCTCCCTCGCTGTTTCTTTCTCTCTCTAACCCGCAAACACTGTATGTCAGGCACAGCTGAACTTTTGCACTGAAGCCCAGTGCAGGTTCTCCCCCTGCAAATCCAGTTGCTAGACAATCTAAGCCAATTACAGTGTGAGGGCAAATGGTTAACCTCCATAATATACATTTCCCGGCCCCTTTCTCTTGGCTTGCCTGTCATCCCCAGGGCAGAGTTATGCACCAGGGCACAGTGTCCCAGGCGACCCAGTTTGAGTTGGCTCAATTCATTAAGCCAGGGCCCGTGCACAGGCCCGAGTTCACACAACGAAGACACTTGCAGCAAACAGCTGCTGCACATTCCTGATGGGAGAGCCAGGCAGATGTCCAAGGACAATCAAAGGGAAAGGCAGGGGAAAGTTTATGGGATGGCGTTTGCCAGCCTCAATGAGCAGCACTCCATTCCCTCCTCAAAGACAGGGTGCAGCTGGCAGGACTCAAGGCCCCGTCCTGGCCCCACTCCCTCTATTCTGTCTCTGGCCCTGAAAACAGCAGCATGCACTGCATCTCAACTCTTAACACCCTGACACTGGAAGTGGAGTGTTCAGCGCTCTCTATTCCATAGTCCTTTTTGGCACCAGGAAACAAGAGGATGTTTAAGGAAGAGGGGTTGTTTCAGGATGTTAGATCAAAGCGTGACGCAGGATTCCATTTACCTTGTAATGGAAAATAAAAGATGTTGGAGAGCTTTCTGTTCTGTTCTTGTTTTAGCTGATTGTGTTGTCAAGTTACTACTCCAGCGTGAAGCGTTTATTCCTTGGTTTTCTTAAGGTGCCACAACACAATGTCATTAGCAAAACAAACCGAAGCGGACAACATACCATCTCAATTATTTTTCAATTAGTACAATGACAACCTGTGCACACACAAAACTGCTGAATATTGGTCCTCCATTCATCATAACACTCATAGCCAAACGAGGAGCCTCCCAACTATCTCCTTCTCTCTATTTATCTATCTCCTGCTCCCTCTCTCTCTCTTTCGCTCTCTCTCTCTCCCTGTCTCTACCTCAGCCACCCCCTCCATGCCATTGTGCTCAAGCACAGCATGCCACAACTTGTAATCATTGTTCAAGACAATTTCAGGGACAATTTAAAGACTATTTATGATCCTCAGTCAATATAAACAGAGAGTTTACACTCTAGATGTTCATTTCAAACATAACAAACAGGTTTTATGTTGAGTTTCGACTAAATCAGGATGACAAGATGTAAGTTTCGATCTTTTTACAGCATATCACATATAAAATGTATTGTAGGAAACAATAAGAAGTAGCAGGTACGTAATACATGGATTTATTGTATTAAAAATAGACAGGGGGTTGAAAGACAAAGATAGAAATTGCTATAATATAAAGAGACTGATATTGCCAACAACGTTTCACACAAATCTGTGTATGTGGACTGGAGCAAAAAAAACCTCAGTGAAAGTGTTTCTCAGCAGGACTCCAGGTAACGTAAACCTCTTAATAACCCACGACCTGGCAGCTAAGACAGAGAGTTAGGCAGCACCATGGGGCCTCCCTGAATGTTTCCATCTCCCCCGCCCCATCATTAGCACAAGCACATGGCTGCCTTGAATCCACCCCCCTGTTTACAAACACGTTTCTAAGTACATGATTAGTGGTCTGCAGTAAGAGTAACTTATGCTTCCATTTAAGTTACTGTTAAAATGTAATGAGCAACAAGCAATAGGAACGTTATTTGAATCATATTACCAGTATTTACCTTTATATTTCTTATGGTCAGGTTTAGTGTTAGAATTAGGGTTAGAGCGTGTGTGTGAAAAAGCAAACTGCAGCATTTATGTGTAGTTAACTTTAGGGTTAGTTTGAGTGTTTGTCTTGAATGCAACTTGACATACTGCCTAAAACTACATGATCATTTTGTTAAACATTCCTCAATTTACTCATTCATTCTTATGTAGTTTATCTGTAGTTACCCATAGCACGATTAGAATCTCTATGAGACCACCATGGAAATGCTCCCATTAACTGTCAGCTGTACAGAATGGTAAAATGATGAATGAAATTCCATCAAATCTACATTTTCAGACATCAGAGGCCAACTTTGACATCAGACAGCCCTATAATTCATCTATAGGGGAACACAGTGTTTACATAGCTGCCCACTTTTTACAGCTCACGCTGGGAGATCTAACCTTCTTTTTTAAGACCAAAGGTGATTCCCAAGATAATAGAAACAAAAAGTTGATTTATAGAGCTGGAAAATTGATAGGGGGATTTAACCAGACTTAAGACTATCACTAAGCAGGCTGTCTTGTTTTGACTGCTGGTTGCAATTTGACCCGTCTTTACACTGAACAAGAAGAGCAGAAGAGAAGAAACCTTTAATTAATCTCACAAATGTGGAACACACACAAGTCTAAGGAGTAATGGGACACACACACGCATTCCAGGGCATCAACCAAATCTGTCACCGGAAATTCTCTCTGCTTTTCCTCCATCCTGCTTACCTTACTTCCACATCAGCCAGGAGCCGCCACATCAGCACAGTGTTGCATGGGTTTATATTAGTGTTCCTTTTGTGGAGGAAATCCATGAGAGCATGGTGAGAACATGTAAACACACTCAGAATGGCCGAGGACATGTGAAAGGCCCACCTGGGCACCGATTCAGTGCCCCATTCTGGAATAAAAACTAGGACCTTGCAGTGAGGTGAAACTGCATCACTGTGTCACAGCTAAAGGCTGTGAAACACATATGAAATGTATAGGTGTTAGACACGCTAACATGATACACCTGAACCAGATAAATCTGCCCATTAAACAAGGGCGGAATCATTCCTCAGATCATTTTTCTTTACCAAAAAAACACATCAATCTCCAACGATAAATGACCAAAGGCAATCCAGGACACATCAGTGAAGAGTGGTGGACATTTAACTGGCAACACACAGGTCAAAACTCAAGACATGTTTCAGGTCCCAGCCAATTAGACAGGGACTTTCTCAAAATAGTTAACTTTACTATGTACTCCAAATATATATAATTGTATAGAAGTGTTAGCAAATACCCAGTGCATATTCCTCTAGTGTCAATACCTAGGCTGTTTCTTTGACACCAAAATCTGGGGGAGTTTGTCTAACTTTAGGAATGCAGAGGAAGGCTTGTAAATTACAGCCCCTAATGAAAACTCACTGGTGCTCAACTGGAGCAATCATCTGGTTAAAATAAAATAGTAATTCCACTAATTTTCCTGCCCCAGCTCTCAACGCTCTCAAACTAGAAATAAAAGCACATGCTCCACTTGATACACATATACATGTATACAGCGATCTTATCTCCTAAGTAATGACATTTTTACTTTTAATGTCGGAAAGTTTCCAATCAAAAGATAGTGACATCTTTGTAAATCATAAATGATACTGTAAAGAGATGACAAATTACATGAACACACATTTATTTGAAATGTAAGTCAAAGAACTAAAATGAATGCTTTCATGGTAAAGAATTAAGTATTTCAGTATATCTGCAAGTGACAGTTTTAACTTCTTATAAAAACTTTTTTTAAACATGGTACCACAAAAGAGATGAGGTACAGTATCCAGACTGCATTATTAACTAGCTAAACTAAAACGAAGAGTTGGAGTGTTCCTCTATTAAACATCTCCCTCCTGAAACGGTCACTACTTTTCTTTGAGTTATTCAACCTTTCACCCACTGGGCCCCCTGACTCTGACCTTTAACCAGATGCCATTTGCTTAAAATCTCCCTGCCGATTTCAACCTCTGGAATCTGCAACACATTACAAGAGAGAGGAGCAGAGGCAACAGATTAGAGGCCAGCTTGGTTATTAGTTTGCTGATACTGTTTAACAAGGGTCAACTGCAATGGCATGGAAAACAAGTTGAGGAAGAAAAAGTTTTCGCTTTTCTTTTCTTCTTCTTCATCTTCAAAGCCGAGAACATTGATGGATGCAGATAACCTTTGGAGCACTTTCTTCATGGGCTGACATGGTGTATGTTGTTTGAAAGGAGTAGTTTTCTCTTCTTTATTACGAGGGACTCCCCTGACGGTCTAGTGTACACGGATGGTATTTTCTGTGTTGAAGAGCCCTCATTGTTCTGTTGACGTACATGTGAGTGTGACTTGTCAGTTTTGATAAATGAGGTCAGCTGAGGTCCGTCTAGCAGGCGGACCTAAAGACTTCACCCTATAGATGACTTCCCCCTACAGATATAGGGGCGCCCCCCCGTGCCCCTGCTAACTTGAAACAGCGCTGTAAATATCATAAAATAATTTAAGACTACTTTTAATTGAACAGTATAACAACCTTATTGGCAACATTGACAGGTGCATTAATAAGACACCATTTATTTAATGGGCTAGTAGTTTCTGGATACTTCCAATGATTGAATTTCTAATTGTAGGCTGTTCTGTGACCCAGTATGCTTTGTGAATGTGCATGCATGTGTCCTTTCATTTCCATATTCTGGTTTTACTTGTTCAGGCTAATTATATGGAACTTTGTAAAAGGTCAATGAAAGGAAAAAAAGAGAAAGGAAATGGATTTTAAAATGTGTCACTTCTGTTATCGCACACACTAAAAGGTCTGTTACAAATGTATACAAATTGTTCTAACCACTTTCTTGGTTTACCAGAAGCTTCTATACCCAACTTGACAACCCAGTTGGATGAGCTGGATCCAGCAGTTGGCTTCTACTCTTAAAAAGGTCTGTCTTCTTTGAACGCAGAGGAAAGTGGATATTTCTGTAGTGGAAATTGAAGTACGCGCTAAGAATCACTTATGTCCCTCGTCTGCAATCATTTGTGGAGGAGCACCAACCCTCTTTAACCCTACTTCCACCCAACACTCCTTTTTTTCCAATCTGTGGATCCAATAACTACAACAGAGAGCCAGGAATAGGAGACCATTTTCCTCGTTGTGATTCATCACCTGGACCTTGGCCAAGAGGTGGATGTGGTGGAAGCACTGTTTAAAACACAAAGGCTTTTTTGTTCCACCATTTAAATCCATTCTCAGCTGAACCCTTTGTCCAATAATGATCTGATTGGCTTATCACCCAGAATTTACTCTGGCTGTAGGAGCCAACCAGGGAGCTGGCAGCTTCAGCCTGCCCTGGAAGCTAGGAAACGTCTGTGGAGAGCGCTCATGGCAAAAACACCTGGATCCCATCTTCTATAGCACTGTGGCCCAGCTGGGAGAGGAGAGGGTCAGACTCTGTATGTACGTGAA
>CM059307.1:1735000-1830000 GCA_030340665.1 Neosalanx taihuensis
GTGTCTGACAGGTTAAAAGCAGTCCACTCTAGTTCCCCCTCCCCATTTTTCTTCCCTCTCTATGGCTCCTCTTGTCCACCTGTCCACCCTCTCTCTCTCTTTCTCTTTTTCTCTCTTTCTCTTTTTCTCTCTCTAGCTTTCTCTCAAGTATCCATTCCCGTTATTTGGGAAATAATGCTCTGGCCATGGGGTCTTTAGAGCAAAGAGCACTCCTGACCTTAATAAACTAATACAGAAATTTAACAACAGCAAAAGACCAACATGATATTGAAGTTCCGTCTGGATTAACAGAGGGAATTCAATTGAATTGAACAATGACTCACAAATATTTTATGGGAAGAATACCAATCTGCTGTTTTCCCCCTAAAAGCCCAAAGATGGTACATGAGTCCGCGACCATCTTCCAGAAACATTTCTATTCGGAGGGTAATGGATTGGAAGGCTGCCTGTCATTCACATTTGCCATTTGCTCAGGCAACATCCAGCAATGGTTCTGATCACTGATGCTGTGAGGTCTGAGTCTATCATTCAAACACCTATGTAAAAAAATGATGGGTGGAATATTCCAAATGGAATGGTCAGGGTACACAGCTGGGAAGGTATACGTGTGAATTCAGAATGAGCCGAAACTTGTAGAAGAAAAGAGAGAGGACCGAAAGATGGGACAGACTCACAGAAGCTGCCGTGTCAGTAATAGAAGATTGCCCAGGCTTGGGTTTTAATCAAAAAGGAATTAGATGAATAAGCCCATCTCTGGTCTGCTGTGCTTTCATCAAAATCAATTATGTTTGGACTGTTTGTAAATGCCACCTGATTACACATCTGTTGAGGACGACACACTGGCACAAAGTAAATGGAGTGGCGTTAAACACACTCCAGACACTAACTGATCCTGAACGTGACACTCTGTAAAATGAGCACTTCTGACATAAGCACGTAGATGCTAAGTTGATTTGACTGTAGATATGCATGACCTTCCTAGGGCACCAGTGAGATCTGGATGAGAAGATTGGTACTAAATAATGGGTGTCTTTCAGTATGTAAATATGTGGGGGGATTGGGTTAATTTCCCTGGTCCATTTGGGCTGTATGAAAAATGACCAGCCAACCCCTTGGTTCCATTATCCCTCCCCCAAACAGTTGTAATATTGACAAATCCATAAAGTGGTGCTGTCTATCTTTCCAAAAGGCCAATCCATTTAGCTTGAGTGACGGGAATTTACACTGTTGTGTCAAAGCATTTCAACTGAATAGCCTTTACTGTCCTCTAAAGAACGAGGCTTCCGCTAACATGAATGAAGTGCGTTTTTGTGTGCCAGCGTCCTCACTTCTCGACATGTGGGAGGGCGTCCGCTAATGTGTTTGTTGGTTTTGTAAACGGTGAGTAGGGTGCATATTTGTGTACGTGCCAGCATTATGCCCTTGATTTAGAACTAAAACGTGAGACTGGTGGCCCTGCTGCAAGGCTCAGATGCCAATTGGACAGATTCCTCTGGAACAGAACGCCAGAATATTCCAGAAGTGTTTGGCTCGACCTACACAACTCCACCCTCAAGCAAGCAAGTATCTGTGACGCGCACCTGCTCCTGTCTCTCCCTGCCTTGTTTGATTGTTCAAAGAGCATCCTATGCTTTGAGATAATCATCTAATCAGCAAGCACCAGCGTACTGTGATTGCATTGGCAATCAGTTAACCCTCTGACTTGAATACTCACCAGGGGGATCATGTTATAACTGTGCATTTGAGGCTTGAATGCCACTGTAACCTGTATACAAATACTGTAGACTTAAAAAAAATTGACATCATAAAGCTAGGATGAAGACAGTTATGGTGGCCAGTCCAGCCAAGTATACAAATGAGAAGCTATTATTTGACAGTGTGGGCAAAGAGGAGAGATCCTAAAGGGAAGCCAGGTATCGTCACGACAACAAAAAGCTTTCACCCCCATGGAAAATAAAGGAGTAATTTTTTGCTGACTGCTAACCCCAGTGTTGTCATGCAGAAACAGAGATGGTAGCTTAGGAGAGGGAGAGAAAGAGGCAGGGTTACATAGTTCAATATTGTAAGGAAATGAACACACAAGGGTGGTTCTATACAAAGACTGGCGGTGCATTGAGAAAGTGAATTTCTCTGAAGTACTGAACCAGAAGAACAACTGATCATTTAAGGGTGATAGAATGTGAATAGAGAGAAAGTCGGGAGGAGAAAGCACAGACAGCATGGAAAATATCACTGCCTGGTAGACTTAACAAGGTACAGTTGTGGTCAAAAGTTTACATACACTAGTGAAGATCATGTATGCCATGGCAATATAGGGTTTTCAATAAACTCTACAACTCTTATTTTTCTGTGATGGAATGATAAGGAGCACATATTTCTTTGTCACAGAAAACATTCATGAAAAATGGTCCTTTTACGAATTTATTATGGGTCTTTTGAAAATGTGTCAAAATCTTCTGGGTCAAAAATATACATACAGCACCTTGAATTACCAATTTGGTGATGTAGAAAAAGTTGTTTCAATCCAATTTGCTTTTTGGCATGGCCTCCTAACTTCTTACGAGTGATTATGATTGACTCCAGCTGGTGACTTCTTTCAGTCCATGTAAATAGGGCTTGTTTGACACATTCACTAGACTCAGCCAGAAATACTACAATGGGAAAGTCTAAGGAGCTCAGCACGGATCTGAAAAAGCGCATCATTGACTTGAACAAGTCAGGAAAGTCCCTTGGAGCCATTTCAAAGCAGTTGCAGGTCCCAAGATCAACTGTGCAAACAATTGTTTGTAAGTATAAAGTGCATGGCACAGTTGTATCATTGCCACGATCAGGAAGAAAACGCAAGCTATCACTTGCTGCTGAGAGAAAATTGGTCAGGTTGGTCAAGAGTCAACCAAGAACCACCAAAAAGCAAGTCTGCAATGAGTTGGAGGCTGCTGGAACACGTGTCAGTGTCCACAGTCAAGCGTGTTCTACATCGCCATGGGCTGAGAGGCTGCCGTGCAAGAAGGAAGCCATTACTCCAGAAGCGGCACCTTACGGCTCGACTGAAGTTTGCTGCTGATCACATGGACAAAGACAAGGCCTTCTGGAGGAAAGTTCTGTGGTCAGACGAAACTAAAATTGAGCTTTTTGGCCACAATGACCAGAAATATGTTTGGAGGAGAAAAGGTGAGGCCTTTCACCCCAAGAACACCATACCTACCGTCAAACATGGTGGTGGTAGTATTATGCTGTGGGCCTGTTTTGCTGGCAGTGGAACTGGTGCTTTACAGAAAGTAAATGGAATAATGAAGAAGGAAGACTACCTCCAAATTCTGCAGGAAAACCTAAAATCATCAGCCAGAAAGTTGGGTCTTGGACGTAGTTGGGTGTTCCAACAGGACAATGACCCCAAACATACATCAAAAGTGGTGAAGGAATGGCTAAATCAAGCTAGAATTAAGGTCTTAGAGTGGCCTTCCCAAAGTCCTGACTTAAACCCCATAGAGAATATGTGGACTGTGCTGAAGAGACAAGTCCGACTCAGAAAACCAACAAATTTAGTTAAACTGCACCGATTCTGTCAGGAGGAGTGGTCAAAGATTCAACCAGAAGCTTGCCAGAAGCTTGTGGATGTCTACCGAAAGCGCCTAATTGAGGTGAAAATGGCCAAGGGACATTTAACCAAATATTAACATTGCTGTATGTATATTTTTGACCCAGCAGATTTTGTCACATTTTCAAAAGACCCATAATAAATTCATAAAAGAAAAAATTTTCATGAATGTTTTTTGTGACAAAGAAATATGTGCTCCTTATCATTCCATCACAGAAAAATAAGAGTTGTAGAGTTTATTGAAAACCCTATATTGCCATGGCATACATGATCTTCACTAGTGTATGTAAACTTTTGACCACAACTGTATGTCCATTCACAGTACAGTTGGTGTTGATGACCACTTCAGGTGAAAGACAAAACGTCAGCCTCATTAGCAAGCTATAGCCAACAAACATTAATTTATCTATTCTATTATACATAACCACTAGTATATGAGTTGGATCATTCCATATCATTAATCCATGATAAATTACAGTTAATACAGACTCAGAGTTCGGTGATAAGGGTCAGTGATCAAAAACAAATCTGTATGAGAAATGGACTGAGCATGCCACCTAAAAAGGCCAATATGTAACCATTAACCCAGCATTTCTCAAGTCTAACGCCAGACCACAGAGAAAAGCTTGCCCCTTTGGGGAATCATTGCATAAGGTAAGCTTGGTTGGTTAGCAATGACCAGCTCATCCAAACAGTTCTTAGAGACACAAAGGTACTGCAAGTTCAAGAAACATGATCACAGATTGTGCTTTGAAAATGGTGTTTTTAAAAGAATCAGTCAGTTTGGTAGATAAAACAGACACTAGTCATGTACTTCTCCAGTTTTGGGCGACATCAATGATGAATCGCAAAGAATAGAGATGTATAATTTGCTGGTATTGCAGTCTCATCCTTTATTCACACCTTTATATTACAGAGGCATTGTGATTAGTTAGCATCAGGAGTTTGTGTATTCTCAGATGGGTTTTTATTATGGATGTATGCTCATCCATAGCTCAGCGGACACTCACCTGCTCTCTCAAAGTCATGTTTTGACCATAAATCTTATGTTCAATTAGAAACCATAAGCCAGGATTCAGACATTGCCTGCCATAGCAATCATCTCCTTAAAGAGTCCTGATTTTGAACAATGCCAGTTCTTTGGGCTGCGAGTTACAATGATAAAGTCATTGCCTGACAGTGACATGGGGGCTGAACTTTAGCTCATGCAGGTTTGCTGGGACCCAATGCAATGATGATGCAGCTGAATAGATGAGGACTCTAATTATAGTCTCAGCAATTAAAGGGACTCAAGGATCTCAAAGGCAAAGGACCTTACGAAACTGACATGACAAAGGATTGTGGGAAGGAAAAAAAAGAAAGAGCTGTGTAATTTGCAGTTATCTTGACAGCTGGAGTGACCTGTTGCCTGCTGTTGAATTTAAATTGTTCTTAAAAAATGTATTTTCTTTAATTGCTGTAGGGTGGGTCTTGCATTTCTGGGAGGTCAGGGTTGATGGGATCTTAAATAGGGATATAGATGAAAGACCGCTTCTTCTTCTCAGGAGCAGCATTATCTTCTACTTATCTTTGAACAACATGTCTTTGGTGTCCTTGAGCCGTTCCCAGGAGTTTGAAGTTTGTACTTTACTCACTTTCCCCGTTGTGAAGGAGGCCTGAGGGAGCTTCTCCATGTGAGGTGAGAGTCCCCTCTGGTGGTGATAGAGCATAGTGTGTCTGCCACCTTATGTCATTTAAGGCTGATGTTTCAGTATGAGTATTTCCAATTTACTGGACACAAAACAACATATTTTTGGAATATTCTCGCTGTAGTTCATATATGAAGCTTTACATTGCTCCCATGGCAAAATAAGCTGTTCAGTTTACTAGATCTGTTCAACGTTGTAGGATCAAAGACTTCTATGCCTGCCTGTCAAACAGTGGGTTACAGGAACGCACCGTTCTTGCGAAAGAAGTAATCTCTCATAGTGGCCTTTAGGCCATACATTGGGACATAGGCCTTGGTCAGGTCACCTGGATACAGATGAATATCAATAAATTAGTTGACATAGATGAACTAGATGCAATCGCAATAGAATCATCATGACAAATAAAAAGAAAACACATGCGTATATCTTTGAAAGAGTAAACAAGGTCTTTCCCAGCCCTCTGCCCTTGACTGTTGGCTGGCTTGGTGTGGCTTTCTGAGGCGTTCTGGAAATCTATGGCAGCATTCCTCTTGCCTTTACGCTCACCTTTTGGGGTGTGTTATGATATTTGGACCAGTTATCTCAAAACCAAATGAGCATGTTCTCTCTTTAAAATGGCTTCTCACTAAAATCCATTTTTATAAAACTTGTGTTATCCTTTCTAAAACGCTTGGGACTTTTTCTTCTCTGTTGTCTGTATACAAACTCTGTCCTTTTCAAACATTTGCATTAAAAGTTGCAGTAGCTGGGTGTACGCACAACAACTGAATGCCGTCACAAAGTCTTGGCCATGCAATCAAACACAAACATTTTTTTTTTTATTAGCACACTAAATGATCCTAAAAACTGACATTTTATTTGATTTAACTCAAATTCATTAAATAAACATTGACTTTCCACTCAGCTAAAGCCATTGGACAGCTGCTTTGACCTCTTTTGACCTCGAGCAGGGCCCTGTGACTTCCCTCTCATCTCTTGCCAATTCCATGAGGGTTTTTCGTGGCACTGCCTGCTCTCTCGTCGCCCCCTGACTGCATCTCATGGCCCAGGTTAGTAAGGGCACAGATACTAAGCTGGCAGCCCAGTGATGGCCCCCTGAAGGGAGAACATTTCTGAATGAGTTAAAGCAACAATGCAAACAAATGCTCTCTGTAAGTCATTCCATTACTTACCGAAGACCGGTGTGAAATCGCAGTGTACTGGAATGAATGAAGAAATATGGTAAACAAGGGTACAGAACATCATTTATCACTGTACCATATTTTGATATTAGGCTACTGCTTACTGCATTGTCGTGTTGCCATCTGATTCTGTATCATTCCATTGCTGCTGTGGTGTCTTTGTCCTGTAGTGTTATGAACAGTAATTAAAGAACCTCATCCACCATCTCCCACTTCTCAAGACATGGTGTATCTTACTCACGTGACAATAGACTCTATGTCCTTCCTTGGTTGCAGACTGTCTAATCTGTGAGGAGATAGATAGATAGATAGATAGATAGATAGATAGATAGATAAATAATAGGTAGGTAGGTAGGTAGGTAGGTAGGTAGGTAGGTAGGTAGGTAGGTAGGTAGGTAGGTAGGTAGGTAGGTAGGGATATCAGGGCAACTGGAAAATAAATGCCCTCTTCACTTTGATATTGTACCTTCAGGTGCCTGATATTCACTTGAAGGAAAACGGTTTTACCGTAGCAGAAATTGTAAAACAGATATCTCTAAGTATCACAAAAATGTGTCATTTAAATTAATTTCAGAAATTAGAAAACATTTTGTTTGAATAATTGTTTAATAGTTACATTTCTATTGAAGATCACTTATACAGTATGTTCATAATCTGAACAGAAGTCATTAATGCCACCAATTCTAGTTTGTATTTAGGGTTTTCTATTGGTCAACATTTGGAGTGAAGTATACTATATAGTATTGTAAAAAGTATAGTCCATTCATATAATGCATTACAGAAATAAATATGATTTGACGTTCACTCTCTTTTTGGGTCTAGTGCAGGTGATCAGAAGGCGCCTGTCTGCCATGATGCAACATCATGTGATAACAACATCACTGGTCAACAATCATCATGCATGTCTGACATGTTTGAACAGGTTGAATCCACTGTGATTATTAACATGTTTACGCAATATAGCTGTGTGCTATCTGGTCTGAGCACTTAGTCATAATATTTCCAATCGGCTCTTATTTCTTTCCTATCCCCTGAGGATCTTTAGTGGAGCTGCCTGCTATCTCATCCCCTTTCTGCATGGATGAGCCCAGAATAGCAGTCATACAGGTGGGCAGGTAGCATAGGTTGGGCCCCCCCATAGACATTCTACTGGAGAAAAATGTAGCATTAGGGTTGGAGAGGTAAAGGCTTCCAATGATGTCAAATAGGTCACATGCATGACAACATTATGTTTTGTGTTCATGCAATTGTGTTTTTTGTTGTTACCAGCATTCATTCAAATTCATTCACATCAAAGTTGTGTAAATTAAGCCATTCTTACGCGTCTGATGGTTGCAATTCTTTCCTTTAAAAAAAATACATATATATATGATTGCCTAGTTGTACAACATGTTACATATTCAAAATATATATTTTCCCATAAAGTTCCAAAAATGTCATACCCCGTTGGACCCAAATGCATAGTTGGGAAGATCATTCTGTAAAGAAATTTTAAATGTTCAGTTCTTCAATCTACCGAGACACTGTCATGTCACCTTGTACCTCATCTCCCTCCACAGGCTCCCCATCGCGGCCCATATCAGATTCAAGACCCTGATACTGACCTTCCGAGCGGTGAACGGGACTGCACCCAACTACATCAAGTCTCTCTTCCCCCCACCTACAGTCATCTTCTGACAACCGTCTAGCGGTCCCACCCCTCAAGAGCACCTGGTCCCATCACAAGCTCTTCCCCTGTCTGGCCCCTCAATGGTGGAATCAACTCCCCACCTCCATCAGAGACACTGACCTTCAAGAAAAGGCTCAAAAGGCACTTGTTCCGAGAGTACAGCGGTACTTAGGAATAACTGCTGGAACTATTGTTGGTTTCCCTCAGGACCATAATGACACTTATTGAGGGCCTTCTTGCTCTTTTTTTTCACAGTTCTGAACTTTAATTTGAAGTGATATAAAAAAACATTATGTTTTCATTTGAATCTTTTGTCTTCTAAATCACTGGATGGAGATCTGTATTATTCTTACTGATAAGGAGTGAATCCTGTGTCATTAGTCCCGGCCAATCTGGAAAGGCAAAGCATGTGTTAATATGTATCAACTATGTGAATGTTCTTTTTTCCAAACAAAGATCCGTGTAAAAATTGCTGTATAAAATACAGTATTTCCATAGCGTATATTTTTTATATATATAAGTAGTTTGTTTTGAGAACATGGGCCTAATATCTTGAAACACTAAAGCTTAAATTGCTATAATAAAGTGGCAAAGTTAATGTTCATATTTTCATATAACCAACACTTACTCTGTTGAGTTGTCCAGTGTGTAGTTTAGTTGAGCAAGAGTGTCATTTTGGCTGAAAAATAAGTATGTTTGTTTATTTTCAAACATCTCACAGTTCTTATGAAGTACTTCTTTGTGCAAACACTATGGAAATTAAACATGGAACATATTGCCCTACCGACCACATGCTATAATTCCATGAACACCTCTGGTAAAAGATGTTTAGGTATTGGTATACTTCTTACCTGGTGCTGTTGTAAATGTTGATGGGCATTCCAAAGACATAGCCAAGGAGAACCACACTGAGGGGCCAAGTGGGGCCCATAATGTCCTCACTAAAGCCTGAGGATGGAGGAATGAGAGGAGGTAGGCAGTTCCAACCTCACAGGCTCCCTCAGTTAGAAGACCTTTTATACTCTGAACCTTCTCCAAAACATTTGGACATTGAGCAGTGGGAGAACTCCACAGTGTTTATCCCCAGTCAACTGAAGGTCGTGAGAGACAAGGACACGCTCACTCAACGTGAAGAGCGATGAGGGTAGTCCAATGTTGTTTAAATATTTGCTCATTTACAGCATCTGTGTTTCTGAACTGTCCGATATCCTCGAGGTCAGTGTGGAATCTCGTGTGGGAACTAGTCTGCTTTCTATGGTCTTGTACTCGAATGTTGTTACAGTTTGGGAACTGTCCTTGGTGTGTCCCTGTATGGTCTTCTGCTGCTAATGCTTATCTTTGTCAATATGGGCATATAGGGCTTGGTTCTTGTGCACCATTGTAAGCTTTAAAAGCTCATTGATAATCTACTGAGTTTCTACTGACAGAAACTTGCCTGTGGAGCTTCGTTGGCACAGACTTGCTACATTCTTCTTGTGTTTCTAATAATGAGCTACTCTAATCTCCTCTTCCCGCAACACTAGACAGACTAATAATAATTAGAACCAAGGCTTTAAAATCAACATGGGAATGTTTTGCATACAAGCCTATAATATTGTTAGTCATAACCATTTCAGTTTCATATTGATAACTGAAATGGAACAGAATAACATAAAAGAAACAATATCTCATCGTTATAATTTATTTTCACAAATACCAATTACTTGGGTTTTAGATAAATAATTTAACACAATTGTAGCAATCACGATACAATTCATATTTCATGACTCAACACACAACACAAAATGTAGAACACTTTTTCTATTACACAATTTCCAAAGGTTTGGAAAAATATTTAACAAATGTGCATGTGATGTTTATCCAGGTTAACCGATTTGGGTTTACAGTTGTGTAACTCTTCAAAAGCCCAGGGTGTATGACATGCAGGAGATGAATGTATCATCCAAATGGGAAAATAGGCATCAGAACAGTTTAGCAGTTTATCTGAATGCTGACTAATTCTGCCCTACAGCTTGTGACCACCCATAAGTCTTTGTAAAATGTCCATAATGAAAAGCTACGTGACAGAATGTAGGGGAAAAACAAAGAGAGATACCTGTCAGATTTAAGACCTGTCAACCAATCTGTGTATATTACTGTTATCATCATATATGGTTTTCTATCCAGGTAAAGGAATGGCAAATAAAACACAAGCCCAAATCACCTAATTCTTCATCCGTGTGTGTGTGTGTGTGTGTGTGTGTGTGTGTGTGTGTGTGTGTGTGTGTGTGTGTGTGTGTGTGTGTGTGTGTGTGTGTGTTTATCGGAAGTCCTCAGCACAAAACATGCCCTTGGCCCTCCGCAGGATGGAGTCCTTGGAGGCATCGTATGGGTGCTCTTTGGACGGGATCTCCAGCACCGCAGGGATGGACTCCATGTGGGCGTCAATGGCATGACGGATCATCTCGGCAATGAACTGGTTGATGAGGATTATGCCGATGTCGTTACGGACAAGCAAACTCCTACAGGAGACGAAGGGGAAGTTAACACACAGGACGTGGGATTTTAGTTGATCAAGGTCATAGTAGCAACGCCAGACGAGTGCCATCATCTGAATTAGGCTACTTTAAATTATAAATACAATATGACGTAATAAATCCTGATATCCCTATATGAATGTATATAACTACTACTGGCATGGTATTGAACGTTGAATTTTTTTTCCATAAAATGTTTGCTCTTTCTTTGATATTTGAGCCTTTAATCTGTGAGAACACTTTGTACATCATGTCAGAAGACTTACTTGAAGGTTTCCTCTATTTCTGTGATGCTTGTGTCCTTCTCAACCACCAAGAAATTCGGTTTACGGTTTTTATTCAGCTCGCCAATTCCACCGAGAAGAAACCCGGTACACGTGTCTTCGTCACCAATAACGGCGATGAGTTTACCTCGTCCTGCCATGGCTGTTATTCTATCTTAATTCGTGAGATAAACCGTTGAATTCGACCTATGACAGATTTTCAGTTTTTCGGATCATATGAAGATGTCAGCTGACTGTCACTTCCGCTTTAAGAGAGCTGTGAGAATGTCAGTGGCGCCATCTACTGGCTCATAAAAAACTACATCTACTGGTTTATAAAACAAATACTGGTAACAGTGATGCAAGTATCACTTAACTCAGTGAGTTAAAAGCAGCAAAAAATATTGAGAAAATACTGACTAGTCATTGAAGGAAATAATAATGATTTAAACCAAACACCCCAGCATGAAGTGATATTAAATACCGTGAAGTGATATTAAATACCGTGGCCACCAGCTCGCAGGATGACGTCACGGGATATTCTAGTCACATGATCAGGAGTGCAGATGGTCTTCCTCATCTTCCTCCTTCAGCAACACAACTGAAATGGTAAGTTCAAGTTTTATGGTATTTCTGACGAATCAAGCTCTACGTTTGATTTGGATATCGAATACAAAGAATCCCATGTTCTACGTAGTTAAAATGTGTAGCATATAGTGCATTGCTGGGACATTTTACATCCATAATTGTCCCTCGAAATAGGCTATCTGATGCGTTGGTTCCTTTACTAGCGATATAAAGTTACAGTCCCCTGTGCCAAGTAAGGAGTCGGGACACAGTAACATTGTTTATAGACACTATTCTTCCACATCGATCCGTGTTTAAAACAAATGTAAACAAAATAACCGTGCTATAGTTTATGTCTCAGCCTAGATTGACTGGTTATCTTTGTCGTTGTTTGTTTCAGACTACCGCTCTGACGCAAGGTTTGGAGAGGATTCCTGATCAGCTGGGCTACTTGGTGATCAGTGAAGATGGCGTGCTGGCGGTGAGGGCCGACACAGGGGCCAACACAGGGGCCAACACAGGGGCCAACACAGGGGCCAACACAGGGGCCAACACAGGGGCCAACACAGGGGCCAACACAGGGGCCAACACAGGGGCCAACACAGGGGCCACAAGATCTGACTTTTATACAACACCTGAGTACACCGTTACTTCCCATTTTCTAACCCTCAACATTCTGCTGTTCTCTCGTCTGCATCCTTTCCCACAGTCGGCAGGGGAGATGGAGAATGATGAGCACACAGCTGGGATCATAATGCAGTTGGTGCGGACTGGATGTTCAGTCAGCTCTGCTGAGCCTCCCTTCAAGCGCATGTCAGGTAGGCCACCAGGCACACATTACACCTACCTATATACTGTCACTATACTTATAAAAAACCTGTCTCTTATCAAGCTTTGTTTACTTCTCAGTCATATGTGAAGAGTTTGCCTACACGGTTACTGTCTCAGGCCAGAAGGTCTTTGTTGTGAAACGGCAGAACAATCAACGAGAACCTGTGATTGTGTAATCACAAAAAGCAGCAGCCATACAAGAGGATGACTACTCCTCTACAGATGTGTATCACTGGACATTTGAGTGACAGCAAATGTATTGGAGGATGAGGTGAAAGTGCAACAAAATAATGCCTGTGTGGTGGACACAAGTGTAGCCAGTCCCCATTCATACACGTTTGCACCATTGTTTAGGACTGGCCTTGTTTAGATAACTAGTCCAGCAGATCTATAAAACAATGCTTGTTGAAAATTGTATTTTTAACCCTGTCTGTAATTATCATCTGCAATCTTGTACAACCTGTGTGTACTGTTGCAAGTATTTAAGTTGTACATCTATTTTCATTGCTTTGTTGGCCATTTTTGAAATATATTTAAATAGCTACGAGATTGAATAAAGTTTTGCTTAAGAACAGTTACATGTATATAAAAAAATGTTATTCCACCAGAGAAAGTTCAACTGTGACCTACTTGCAAACTGAATAGTACCGTCATCCTCCGACCTAATAAGTCCTAAAAAAAAGTGTCACTAATTTGATTCTGGGGAAAATCTGCTCTGCTGACCAATCTAACCATCCCAACAATTATCACTGCTATGTACGAATCCACTAGATACAAGCAATAGCATTTTAATAGTTGAGGGGAAAATGAAAGAAAATATTTTATTGCATCATAAATGGCCCTTGAAACGATTGGATACCTGGCAGCACCCTTCACATTGTTTGGAAATGGGAAAAGGCCTTCAGGTCCAGCTCCCTGGAATGAGTTAACCAGATCTAGTGAGGCAGCTGAGGCTTGTACACCAAGCCAGGCCTCTGCCCTCCAATATGCACTGATGAACCAACACATCCCTGTCCACCATGACCCTTCCCCCAAACCTCTCCTGTTCATTTCACAACAATCACTATCAGCACAGCCATCATATGACTCTATTTTTGTTTGGGTTGTTTCCCCTTCTGAAAACATGCACTCAAAAAATATCTAATTTGAGGAGGAGAGTTGGGAGGTAAAAAGAAAGATATAAACAGTCTAAGAAACATCTGCAAGGACGACAATAAAACAGAAGAATGAAGTGAGAAAAGTGTTTCAGAACAGGAACTGATTGCAAAGTCCATAACTCCAAGTTCTACCTGACAGACACACTGATAATTTAAAAAGTTGTCATTTTCTTCTGATGGAATTCTCAGCACATGCCACACCCCCTTTCTCTCTGGGCATGTGCAGATCTCTTGTTTACTCCAACCCCGCTCCTGGTTTTATCTCCCTCCTCTAGCGTTTTGACAGCTCGTTGGATAGCCAGTCCAGTCCCTCGTAAAGTCCTGTGCCTTGGGTAGCACAGGTAGCCTGTACATGCCACTATACAAAGAGGAGAGAGTAAATGTTCAGCCAATGTCAATTAGAACTGGTCACTGAGTATGAGTGAGCAAAGTACTGAGGAATCAACTCACAGTTCTGCTGCGCAAACTCTGCAGGCCCAGTTTGTCTGTGAGGTCGCTCACGGCCATGGCGTTCGGAAGATCCTGTTTGTTGGCAAATACCAGCAACACCGCCTCTCTCAGCTCATCTTCTTGCAGCTGTGTATGAGAGTAAAAGAGTCAGAATGTATTCTCCATGCAAGTTACAAAAACACCTCATTTACTTTGGCAGGATGGAGCAAACTATAAATAGTACAACGTATAAAAAGTATAGAGTATATGGGTGAGAATGGATGTGTGTGTGTGTATATATATATATATATCAAAGGGTGAGTAGAAAGGCCTGAGAAGGGCAGCGGAGTGTGACAATGCAGGGAAGCACTGATATAATCATAAACCATGCTCCAATGCACAAGAATGAGTGGTCACAAAGGCAGATAAACCTCTGTATGAATAACTTGATTCGCTACAGAACTAATCTTTATTTGACCAGGTCTCTGAACATACTTTTCACACAAATGTTAGCCAACACACAAAGACTATTATTATGTAAACAACAGAATGCAAATTTATGGCAAGTCAATTAGGCCTCAAGCTATAAACTTACCATTTTCGACAACTCTTCTGCCGACTCTGCTACTCTCTCTCTGTCGTTGCTATCAACTACGAAGATAAGGCCCTGTGAAGTCAAAGTCTTAATCGTTAGCACTTGTTACCTATCATTTTTCTCTTTACCGTGTCATTCTCATTTACATAACTATTTAGTTCGATTTTTTTTGTATGCATGTTTTTATTTTGTAAAGCTGTATGTTTCCATTCTGAAGTAAAGGACCTCTGTTACCTGTGTGTTCTGGAAGTAGTGCCTCCACAGAGGTCGGATCTTATCCTGACCGCCCACATCCCACACCGTAAAGCAGATGTTTTTGTACTCAACCGTTTCCACATTAAAGCCTATTCAGACAAAAACATGAAGAAGCTCTTCATTAATAACTACAATGTTAGGTGATAACCACCCAGACCACAACAGCCAGACCCATGACCTATTAATGCTGTTCAAACTTAAGCCAATATAGATATGTTAAATTATGTGATAGCAGCTCCTCCAAAATCCTTGGATGAAATGATCCATGTACAATACAAGTATATCTGATCTCAGATGAGACATTTCAGCTTGTGGACCTAGCTTCTACAGAAGCTTATCCAGCAATCTTCTGTATCAAACGATCTAACTCTTCTACAAGCCTGACCGGCTCAGGATTCAATGCTTTTCTCACAGAACCATGGCTATGCTACTACCATCCTTTCCAAACCCCAATGGCAAAAAAAGTAATTAACAAAAGAAATATATGAATAACAGAATCAAATGGCACATCATTATTAGTCTGAGATGTCTGACTCATGTTTACGTGATGCAGGTACAATAATCACCAACCATTATAGATGCACTACATCACATTACACACCAATTTCACAGCCTGAAAAAAGGCACCCATCATTAATCTTAATCCTCATCATCCTATCATCAATCATCATCCTATCATTAAGGAAGTACTAGTGTTCCTACACAAAGCCTCTAAATGACTGATGGCCCATGTTAATGAGCGTGATGACCATGGACCTTACCGATGGTTGGAATAGTGGTTACAATTTCGCCAAGCTTCAGTTTGTACAGGATAGTGGTCTTTCCAGCAGCGTCCAAACCAACTGTAAAACAACACATCGTCCAAGTAAAGGACATTTGCTCTGTTCAGAAAATAAGTTCTACCTAAAGAAGGCTTATGTCTTTAGGTGGCACAATCAAACAAAATGCATGGTTATGATAAACGTCATCATATTAGACAATATTACAGTAACGATATTCAGAGAAGGCCAGTCTTTTTTAATAACATATCTACAGTTTAAGATGAAAACTAAACTCCAGTAAGGCATAACAGCTGACAAAGCCATAACCACTAGTTGTGCAATTCAGATGGCAGCTTAAAATACCAGTCATACACAGCATTACAATATGTATATGTGATTATCCAGCTTGTTGCAGAAATGACCCTGGCATTACAGACAGGCAGAAATACAGCCTTTATTAATACAAAATAAAATGCAGTTAGAAACACACCGACACTGATGAAGAACTAACCCAGTTAGCTGGTTAACAAGCTAGCTAGGAAAGCTACTTAGCACCACGCTCACCCATTAGTATTCTCATCTGTTTCTTGCCGAAAAGTCTGGAAAATAGCGACGAAATGGTCAGCCCCATTTTTTAAGAAAGAGCCCCGGCGTTTACCGCTTAATGATAGAAATGGATATCTTTAAAAATATAATTTTTGAAGGTATTTTAATGTGAGCGGACAGATGGGCGCAGCTCTGGTGTCTTGATGCCACGTCCTGGCCAATGACGTCATCACACAGCTTTCTTCACCTAACTTCCTGTACATTTTTTGGTTTGACTTTAAGGTGAACATTTATATAGTAAAACTTAATGAATATAGTAAAACATATATAGTAAAAAATGGTTGGTGGAATCGTTGAATTTGTATAATTTTTTATTATTTCCGTTTAAGAAGACCAGTTAGCAAATATCAAGACCTTTACAAGATGGCGGCATTTCCAGACCGTGTGTCTGGTTCATCTTCCTACTTAATTTATTATTTACACTTTCAGACGGAAGTGGATCGGTTTGCAAAGCTGCTACTGACACGTATCGCGGAGGTAAATAGATTTAGTTGGATGGTATTTCCAATGGATATTTTAAGAATTCAAGTTATAACTTCTCAGAATCTGCCCTTCGTCTAGACAACGAAATAATGGCACAGGCCTGTCACTGCTTATTTTAGTTAGAGATATGTTGTTTTAGTGTGCTAGCTTCTTGTGATTTACTAGCTTTCCCCCTGTGGACCCCGGAAACTCAGATTCATTGTAGATATATTTAAGATCATACATTATATCAATTACATATTTTCACGACTAACAACGATTCCTCTCTGTTGGTACCCATTTCAGGATTTTTAAATAAGCAGGTAAATATGGATCCGAGCTGAACGTCGAGCAACAGGACTGAAAATAGACCTAGAGCTCTTTCAAGCCATGGAGAAGTTCGGAATGAGCTTCGGGGGTGGCCCCAGTAAAAAAGAACTACTGGATACCATTGATGCCCAGAAGAAGCAACTGATCCAGTATCAAACCCGCTTTAAGGATGTGGTCAGGGCGTACAAGAGCCTACTGAAGGAAAAGGAGGCTCTAGAGGCTAGCCTCAAAGTACTAACTGTGTCCCAGGAGGTTGACCAACGAAATGAAGATGGTTCTGTCAGTGCTGACTTTGAACACCCGGTTCCCCCTGACCTGGCAGATGACCACTGTTCCCTGCACAGCGAGGACAGTCTTGACACTGCGGCGTCCGCAGACACAGCCACCAGCATCAACAGTGGGAGCACCAAGGGCGACCAGGCTGAAGAGGAGGCGGGCAGCTCCGGAGCAGAGGTGGGAGCCAGCGGCCCTGGAGGCCCCTCCTTGTTCCCAAGGTCTGAGGAGGCCAGTGGGTCAGAGAGTGGGATTAGCTCCAGCAGCACTGGAAGCTCTGAGCAGCAGTCAGCAGCTCCATCCACCTCTACAGAGACTGACCGGCGGGTCCTGCAACTGAAGACCCAGCTGACTACCCTCACCAGCTCCCTTGCAACAGTCACTCAGGAAAAGTCCAGGATGGAGGCCTCGTTCCAGGCCGATAAGCGCAAAATGAAGCAGGAGTTTGACGAGCTCCAGGGTAGGCTGGAGGAGGCTAGGAGGCAGTATGAGGCTGAGGTTCAGGCCCTCCAGGAGCAGCTGGCGGAGAGCAAGGCTCGGGTCATCACCCAGCAGCATGAAAGGGAGCAGGAACAAGGCGACCATGCCCTCATGCTCCGCGAGCTCCAGAAGCTTCTCCAGGAGGAGAGGGGCCAGAGGCAGGATGCTGAGCTGAAGCTGGAGGATGCAAGGGAGGCTCTCCTGGAGACCACACAGGCTGCAGACAGGGGGCTGGATTACGAGGTCAAGCTGAAGGAGGTGATCCAGGAGAGGGAAGAGATAAAGAGGAGCCTGCAAGTGGCAGAGGCTGAAAACAGCAAGCCTGACCCGCGGCTGGACGAGCTGCAGCAGGAGATGGCAGAGCTCAAGAGCCACTTCCATCAGCAGCTACAACAAGAGATGAAAAAGGTACGTAACTGATTTATCACTCTAGGAGGATGGATCAGCTTTCATAGTAAACATCCATTGCGTCATGGTTTGCAATATGACTCTGTGTCTTACGGCTCTTGTATGCATGGATTGTCCGCAGGCATCTCAGGCAGAGGAGCGTGTTCGAGAGCTAGCCCAAGCAGAGGAGGGCCGGGTGGCCAGTTTGGAGGAGAGGGTTTCCGAGCTTTCTGAGCTCCTGGGGGCGTGTGAGAGGGCCAGGCAGAAGGACCAGCAGACAACACACAGGCTGCGGGAGCGCATCCTCCAGCTGGACACGGAAAACAAGACCCTGGCCATCGCTGCCTCCAGCAGAGGCTCCTCTGACCTGACCTTGGACGAGACCAACCTGGATGTGAACGTTCTGAAGGAGCGGCTGGAGAAGTTGAAGAAGCTGATGGCGCTAGCCTCGCGGAGGAGCCCCGAGCACGTGCCCGACATCGACAAGCTGGCTCAGATGGAGGGTGAGCTGGGGACTGGCCCAGGGGGGGAGTCCTCGGACGGAGAGAAAACGTCAGCGCTGTACTACCAGCAAGAGCTGCGGCAGCTAAAGGAGGAATTTGAACGTTACAAGGTACGGGCGCAGGTGGTGCTGAAGAACAAGAACGCCAAGGATGGCAGCCAAGCCAAGGAGCTGGAGGAGGCTCGCGACCAGCTGGCTGAACTGAAGGAAAAGTACATCAACCTGCGGATCCACAGCGACGAGTTGGAGGCCAAGCACCGGCAGGAGCTGGAGGAGCGTCAGCAGAGCCTAGCAGCGCTGCAGCAGAGCCACAAGCAGGAGCTGGAGAAGACCGAAGTCCAGTACAGAGAGAGCCTCGTCAGGCTGGAGGGGGAACTGCACCGGCAGAGGGACCGCACGATGGCCCTGCTTGTGGAGAAGGACCTGGAGCTGGAGAAGCTGCGGGGCGCCGCCGTGTTCAGCTACGGCCTCGCCGCCCAGCGGGGCCGCAGCAACAGCGACGAGAAGGCAGCGTCCGACTCGAGAGCGCCGGCTGACGTCGGCAGCGGCTACGGCGCCGACTCCACCATGGACGAACAGGCTCAGGAGGAGAGCGACATCTTGGCGCAGGCGTTGAGGCTGGCGGGGCCCAGCGAACCCACCATGCTGCTGTACGCCGAGCAGCTGGCGCGCAAGGAGGTGGAGATCGGCTGCCTGCGCCGGCAGAAACGCCGCCTGGAGGAAGACCTGCACCAGATGCAGGGCAAGCTGATCGCTAACGGGGAGAGGTACGACGAGGAGGTGGCCGAGTTACGGGACCAGCTGGACAAACTTCTGAGGGACCGAGGCAGGGAAGGATCCAACTTGGAGTACCTCAAGAACGTCATCTACAAGTTCCTGACCCTGCAGGACACCAGCGGGCGTCAGCAGACCCTGACTGCTATCCTGACCATCCTGCACTTCAGCCCCCAGGAGAAGCAGACCGTGTTCAAACTACAGGGCCAGTCATGGTGGGCCACTGCAGGGAAGAGGTAGTTAGTTAGTTACAGTTGCTGGGAGAAGTTATTACATAGGAGGCTTATTGCCGTTGAGGTCATGAGCAGCTTTCCTCCTATAATCAATGTGTGTTGTTAAGATTGCTTTAATAAAGTATATTTATTTTGATGTGTTGATTGAGGCATTAACACTGGGTTTTTCCTTTCACCTTTTTCTGAAACATTGTGTAGGGAGCTGCTGTGAGGAGCATTATGTCCTGAAGCAGAGGCAATATCCCATCACAGGAAGTCCTTGTTCCAAAGCATATTAACTCATATTAACACTACCCCTTGTATTAGCATCTGATCACATCTCATCTACCATTCATTACATTTATTGAAATGTATGTATATCAGGTGTTGTAACACTGTTGAGGGCAACTGTACCTTTATCAGAATTGTTGTACAGAAAATGGTATGAAGTAATCTTTATTTAAATCCTCCAGCTTTCGTAGGATTATACATTTTATGGATAAAACAATGGCATTGAAATGTATATTTTTGATTTGATTGAATAAAACTATTTTCTTGTTGAATCTCAGGAAAATGTCTGCTTATAGTCGTGTGCGAATTGTGAAGTCGGTCTCAAACTAAATGCAATTGTTTGAACTTTTATTGGTAACACTTCATTTCCACCTTTAGATACCAATAGTAATGCTGTTTATTTGATCATTTAAAGGTATGTACAAAAACTGGTATAAACAAAAATCAACAAACTGGATCCAGAGACTATATAAGCATTTTGAATAAATTAATCAGCTATACTGACACCAAATACTTAACCCCAAATAATATATTTATATACAAATATCTTTGTAAACAATAGGAAAAACAAATAAATAGTACTTTACATCGGAGAGACAGGAGATGCTGAGGTCTATTGTGTTTTACATTCACTGCAGAGTAACAAGTGATAGTGTTTTTGAAAAAAGTGACTGATGAATGTATACACTGGTGTCTATACACTGGTCTTATCAAGTTCAAAACAGCCTCTTCAACAAGATTTTGTAGAAGGAAGTTTATAAATTACCTGTCCATAGATTAGATCACATCATGTTCTTTGTGACCTAATTCATTAAGTTCAATTTTAAACACACATTCAGGTTATTTGGACAGATTCATCTTACGCTCCACACATTACATTGCAGTATTGCAGAATCCATGTAGATTCATTTGGCTGTACTTTGTTTACTACTTCAACATTTGCCATTTTTACATAGAAAACTGTAAAAGCTCAAAAGTGTTCTACCTTTCTCATAGCAGCACTGTGGAAAGCAAACAAAATGGTTTTCTGCCATTTTTCTAATAAGGTAGTTCTTTGACCAAACAGCAGTTTACCCAACAGGTTTTGGCTTTACCATAAAAAAGGTTGCACATGCATAAATAATGGTTTAACAAAAGCTTACAGTAACAATTCATGAAGTAGTAAGCCAACTGAACACAGGTGTACATTTATATTTCCTCAAAATGACCTAGCAGTTACCACTATCAGTTAATGTGGCTTGAATGTTAAATACATCCAGTTCAAACTGTTTGTGCTACAGTACATTCTAAATTCCAACTGCCCTGCTCCTAAGGGATAATGGTTTGGGAGATGGCAATAGAGTTGGTGAAAATATGAATGAAACATAATTTCATGTAATGTAAGGGCATATGTGCGTATGTGCGTGTGTCTGTTTGTGTGTGTGTGTTTGTGTGTGTGTGTGTGTGTGTGTGTGTGTGTGTGTGTGTGTGTGTGAGTGTGTGTGTGTCAGTGCCTGTACAATACAGCCTGCAGATCCTCTGGTAGAGAGCTGATGACAGTCAGGATGTATTCTTCCAGCTTCTCCAGGACTCCCTCTTTCACTGGTAGCTGCTGCCTGGAAGCCTTCAACTGGAGAGGGCAGAGTCACCTCGGTCAACAACAAGTCCTCGCTCTCATCACCACCTTGTATACTTCTCAGTTACAATTGTATTTTAACTGCACCACTACTTCGGCTACACTGATTGCCAAGTGTGTAAGTGTTGTAGAAATGGTAAGCAGCATGCTTTGTACCAACCAGTTTCTCTCTGAGCTTCAGAACCAGATCCACAATCTCCACTTCAGACTTGTCTTTAGTCCAACCCAGCAGGTCCTGAAGGAGCAAAACAAAACATGATGTTCAGCCACTGATCTCCCAGGTTACCTGGAGAGACTGATGGAGGGACAATGTTTGCATTCATACTTGCATCAGGATGAACTTACAGCATCGCAGATGACCTCCAGATGGATACACTCCAGTTTCTGGGTCATCTCTCTGTGTCGAAGGCGATACCAGCCGTCAAAGTTGGGTGACCTGAAGAATCTCCTGAACAGCCATTCAATACAGTAAAGTCCATGGTTATAGTCTGTCTGAACATCCATGTATATAGTATGTCCACTAAGACAAAGGTATGAGACCGATAAGATTAACATTCAAATCCATGAGGCGTACACACCTGTACAGGCCCATCCAATCCCCTTTGAGCACAGAGGTGAGCTGGGGTCCAGCGTGATCAAGAGTTGACATGAACTCCTCCTGACTAAAGGGTCGGATCTGAGGAGGTGTCTGGGAGGCACATGTTGGAAGAACACATACGCATATTTGTATCATTAGAAGATGTCAATCTTGAAGAATCTAGAATAGGCCACAAAGTGGACTCACCTTCCAGGGGGAGACAGATCTCTGCAGGGGCATCAGGCTGGCCAGGTATCGCTCCTGAGAGAGACAAGCACGCAGGTGAGCCAAGCAGGAGGCACATTGAGCAGCTGATCTGAAGCTGACAGGAACACCAGCTCACCAGTGGTATGATGAAGCTCTGAGTGAGTTCTAACAGATGTCTCCTCAAGATGGCGCTCTGCACTTCCGAGGGCCTTTTCCTCTGGATCCCCTACAGAGAAGAAAAGGAAGGAGACAGCGAGTAAAAACTAAGGCATGAAAGAGGGGGAGATGTATAAAGACACTCGTCAGTGCAGTGGACTGACCTTCAAGAGCCTTTTGAGGAGGGACTTGTCTTTGTGAAGGAATGTTTTGTATGCTGTGTAGATCCCTGAAAGACCAACGAGTAAGACGTGTATTACTAAGTGAAACAAACAGCAAAAACAAACAGCTGATGACAGATGTACGACCAAATCTTACGTAGAACACAGTTTACCTGGCTTAGTGTCCAATGTTTTCAGTTTAGCTAGTTTCTTTGCCTTTACCTGCTTTGGCAAGTCACCTAAAAAGAGGGAGGGAGATTAGATGTATGACAGAAGCTGGTTATGTGGAAAATGAGGCAGAAAAGACTGTAAAAAGACTTCTTACCTGACATCTTGACTTCACCGATACGTACAATATGGGGCCAGCACTGGAAGGTCTTGATGAAGAAGGGATTGGTGACCCCGAGAGTCACGTTAGGCCTGGAGCACAGCGAGGACAGAGGTAGCGATAAAGAGAGGGAGGAGGAAAAAGACAAACTGCAATAAGAAAAACTGGAATAAAGGAACTAAATATTTGAGCAAAAAATTCAGGAACAACAGATTCTACTGTTACTGCATAGTCAACAGTTCACTCACGGTGCTTGTGTCCTGGTGGTATACTCCTTAAACTCACTGTCATGAATGGTGAAATAAGGCCGGAAATCACAGCAATACTTCAGCGGAGAGATGGAGCTAGAGAAAGATTAAGAGCGCAGGTCACATGGAAATACTCAACAATTGACTACACACCTGATCAGAATTGGGAATGGTAATTCCCACCGCACTGAGATGGATCTTCTCTGAAACTGTAATTACCTCACCAAAGCCAGCACGGTTTCCGAGGAGACCGCTGGAGATGGCGCCATGACAACAATGGGCTCCCCGAGCAGCATGAGCTCCCACAGCATCTGCAGGTGGATCAGGACCGACTGGAAACACCTGGCAGGGCCAAAGCTTTGTCCTGTTATACTGATTTCAGTCAAGGATGGGCATTCTGTGTTCTCAAAATGACAGACAAAAAGCATTCATGCAACTTGTGAAAACACAGGAGAAACCGTCATTTACTTGAACAGATCCAGCTCATGTATGGTGGGCAGCATCACTGGGGCAGGGAGAAGATTCTGGATGAAATGGAAAGAGGAGTCAAGATTCTATCCTTCACTGAATGAGCTGAAAAAGTGAATATGGAGTCTCCATACCTCTCTCAGGGTCTGCTGCTTCACAGGGCTTCCTCCTTGCTTGTCATTCTTTGAAGGAATCCTGACCTGAAAGGAGTTCACACACTGAACATAGTCACATACACACGCAACCTGTACAGAACACTGTCTGTCAAGCATGGCCATGTCTTATACCTGCAAAACCACACCCATCACAGGTAGATTCAGTGTGAGTCCCGGCACCGGAGAAGGCCATTGGTCGAGCTCGTTACACACTGCAGGTAAGAGATAGTAGTAGAGACATTTACAGGAAAGATCTCAAATCTAAGAACCATGGATGAGTTATATTTCACTGACTGACCAGCTTCAAGGCAGGGCTCCAACTTCTCAAAATACTCTGGTGCCATGATCTGTAGCAGGGTTTGGAAAAGGTGGACGTATGGTAGCCTGGACACTAGAACAAGTGACTGAAGGGAGGATGAGTAATGGAGAGGGAGGGAAAGAAAGAGAGAAGAAGTCGATACACAGCGGCTCATCTGACCACAAAGCTGTCACCTGAGAAGTTCAAATCTGCAAGCAGAGGCATCCCATCTCACCTTCTGAAAATAGCCTCTTTTGACAGACGTGTCCTTGACTTGTCTGAAGTACACGTAACCATAGAAATGAGCCAGTTCTCTCTATGAGACAAAAATATCAAATGAATATTATGGCAAGTGCTGCTAGTAAACATGCAGTGTCTAGTAACATCACAACATGCAACTTGGTTAGAGAGACTGGGAGGGTGGGGTACTGGAGAGACTAGGGGGTGATACTGGGGGGGTGGGGCTAGGATCTGTGACATCACCTGCAGTGTGACAGGTGCATCCCTGTTGTACGCATCCTCCTCTCCAAACCAGGAGCCGCTGCGGCCCACTGACTGGCAGAGCCTGAAGCTGAACTGAGTGTCTCCAAGGCATCCTGGGATACATGGCTGACTGGTCAGTTTACCACCCAGCAAAGAAACAACATCTCTTGACTGATAACTCTGTGATTATGCTGCTGCGTAACTGATGTCATGGCTGGCAGTACTGAGCAGCACAGAGTAACAGCTATATGATGGATGTACTCACCTGAGTAGGAATCTGGGAAGGATAGGTAGCAAATGCTGGTTTTCTGGAAGGCACAGGTGGGAAATAAAGATTGATTTGTCGATGCAAAAAGGAATGATCCTTGCTTGGCTTCTGTACATTGTAAGGAAAATTCAGGAAACTTTAGTCTACTACTAAATCTTACCTCCTTCTCGGTTAATTTCACGTCCTGTGGATACACCAGCTGGGGAGATCAACATCACATCAATCAGTGTAACACATAATAATTGTAACATCACAGCTCAACCTACGAAACTACAATGTCTGCCTGTGAGCTTCACGTAGTCCATCCATAGCAATAAGTATTTAGTAAGCCAGCTATATCTAGCACTGCTATATTTATCTAGCATCCCTGCCTGTCTGTAAGCACCACCTGTCCAGGTGGATGATGATGATGTTGAGCACCGCCCCGCCGCACCGCTGCCCTGCCCTACCTCTAACGCTTGACCGAGTTCCAGGTCGAAGGTAACGACGCAGACACACTCCAGCCACGACGAGAACCGGGCCCACGGCGAACTCGAACCCGCCTTTTTGGCTTCTGCATCCTCCGTCTCACTTTGTTGAGATTCAGAGCTGTCTAACGGGTCCATCACGAGTCAAGTGTCCATTTCCTTTCCTCGTCATGTTCTGAAGAAGAAGAAAAAAATGACATTTGAAATGACGGCGCCCTCTAGCGAGCAGGCCTTGCTACGACGCAGAGTGTTAGGAGATGCATCTTGGTAATTGAAGTGTTTTACTTGACACGTTTGAGAAGAGCGCCGGCATTTTCAATCCGAGAGTAAACTACAAGTCCCACAATGCAACACAAGCCGAGTTGATTGTAGTTTTCAATCAAAACTCCTCATTCAGTGTGATCTATTCATGGTTTGAAGACACATCATGGCTTCAGCTTCAGATCCTTGCTCCTTCTCCTCCATCTCCAAATGCCTTACGAAGCACCTGAACCTCACTTATAATGTTGACTTTGAAAGTCACGTACTTAAATCGAAGGTCGCACTCACCATCGAAGTTTTGGAGGATCATTTTTCGTCTATGGTAAAGTATTCATTAAGGAGGATACTGCCTACAGTACTACAGCATGTTTCTGAAATGTATTCATTTACATGGATATATGTTCATGTTTTAACACGTCAACATGGACAACATGGATAAATGTTCTTGTTTTAACACGTCAGCTGTTAGGTTGATCACCGTGAGAAAATGTAAAAAGCATAACCTGTTTAAATCGCATGTTCGTGAAAGAGCCTCCAGTAAGGACTGTCATAACTGACTACATTCAGAAATCCCATTGACAGAGTTTGGGAAGATTGTATCATGAACCTAAACTTACTTTAGATTACGTGAATATTTTAAATCTGTAAAAAATAGTGAAACACGTAGAAAGGAGCCATATAGACAGCCAGACTCGGACTTTGACAGGTGTGGACTTAGATCCAGATCTTCTCACTGGGGTGCAACTGTTATTCAGACTGTGGGCCATAAAGATATGACACCTATCAGTTAAATGTCTTTAAAGAGAAATCTTTAACATTCCCATTGATATATTTGGTTTAATTGTCTGTGTTTTCTATCTGCTTATAAACAGTGCACATTGTCTGAAGGAGGTTATGTACAATCTGTCTTTCTGTCCTCATCACCAACAGACATTAGACACTAAAGATCTGAAGATCTCCAAGGTAACAGCTAATGGACAGGCGGCCAAGTTTGCTTTGGGACCTAAGCACAGCTACATGGGGACCCCTTTGGATATTACTTTACCCTTTGAACTCTCCAGGTAACCTCAACCATCAGTGTCCCATCCCTCACAGCAAGGAGGAGTGAGAAGCGCTTGTTGGAAATGTGTGTGTGTGTGTGTTTTAGGGGGCAGCATGTGATTGTGGAGGTGACCTATGAGACGGCTCCTAGTGCCTCAGCCCTGCAGTGGCTCACTCCTGCACAGACTGCTGGGAAGAAACACCCCTACCTCTTCAGCCAGTGCCAGGTAGCTGCCATGACAACACCTGTCACACCAGCTCAACTACACGCCTGTCTACAGTCTGAGAACTCAAATACACACATCCAAATGTTGTTTACACAAAACAACAGAAAAAATACATGTATTATGCAAATTGTGTCTTTGTAGATAGGATTTTCTTCCTCCCTTCCTCTTTCCATCTTTCCCTCATCCAGATTCCTCTCTCTGTACTGTTACCCATGTACAAAGGCAGAGTGTTAAACTGATATGCAGGTTCGAGGAACCTTGACCATTGCCTCCTTTATTCCTGATAATGCTGCAAATATAATGTGCTATTAAGGGCTTTATCTCAGTGTACATGCTCAGGGAATTTCCATATAGGTATCTACAATGTAAACATGTTTTGTTACTGCTTGGGATCTAACTTTGGAAATGGCGGCTATGACTCCAAAGGATGTGGCTCAGTCCAGACTGTTTCTCTCCCCTCCAGGCCAACCACTGCAGAAGCATGGTCCCATGTCAGGACAGTCCATCAGTGAAGCACACCTATTATGCTCAGGTAGCACACACATACACACACCATCTGAACCAGGAATCCTGAACACATCAGTTCAAGGTCATAGCATGTTGTGTGTGTCTGTGTGTCTGTGTCTGTGTGTGTGTGTGCAGGTATCTGTTCCCAAGGAGCTGGTTGCCGTCATGAGTGCTGTTCGTGACGGCCAGGTCCCTGACCTGCAGGATAACAGCAGAGTCATCTACCGCTTCAGACAGCCGGTCAGTACACACCTCCACCCATCCCTTACTTCCAGGAGGAGCTTTCTATCTCACTTATCAATCTCACTCTATCTTTTCATGGAGGGATGGCTGTTCAAGGTCCACCTCTTCCAGCAGATGAAGCAGAGTTTCTGTCATTAACCAGACCAGTTATAAACAGCATGTAGATTATCAAGTGAAACTGTGTAATCTCATAATCTGTTCACTGACCCTTGACCTCTCCTAGGTGCCCATGCCCTCCTATCTTATTGCCATCGTGGTGGGAGCTCTGGAGAGCAGGTACACACTATCCACACTGTCTACAGAGTACACTCATTCTAAGTCAGATGCCTCTCTGGATTTGCTTTAAAATCAAATTAACACATATATATATTCATAATTTTTTTTACTACCAGAGAGATTGGCCCCAGGTCCCGAGTGTGGTCTGAGAAAGAGTTTGTGGACCAGGCAGCGTTTGAGTTTTCTGAGGTAAGATCTACATGGATTCTATGGATTCTGTTCAAATTAAGGTGTGTTATGTTGTTCCTGATCTGTGTGTGTGTAACCCTGACCAGACTGAGACCATGTTGAAAACAGCAGAGGATTTGGCTGGGCCCTATGTGTGGGGACATTATGACATCCTGGTCCTGCCCCCTTCTTTTCCCTGCGGGGGCATGGAGAACCCCTGTCTCACCTTTGCCACCCCTACCCTGCTGGTGAGGAGCTGAACCCCGCCCCCCCTACACACACCTCATCTCACCTCAGCACCCCGCTACCTGGGAAAGTCTGGTCATGTTTGTTCATGTTTATCTTTCAGGCTGGTGACAGATCCTTATCTAATGTAAGTTTGCAGCACCTAGTTCTTCAACTGTGTGTGTGTTTCCATGAAAGGCCAGGTGTGTTAATAACGTGAGTGTTGCTCCTCTCCAGGTTATAGCCCATGAGATCTCACACAGCTGGACTGGAAACCTTGTGACCAATAAGACGTGGGAGCACTTCTGGTAGGCTGCTCACTCACTGCACTCAGCAGGGGCTGTGTTTTTTGGAGGAGCTTCTTTTGTGGGGTTTTCTCATTGAAACGTCAAATGTAAACAGGCTCAACGAAGGCCACACTGTCTACCTGGAGAGGATGATTGGCAGGTGTATGGAGAGTGAGCAGTTTAGGCAGTTCAAAGCCATCGGGGGTTGGAAGGATCTGCAGGATTCGGTAAGTGTCGACAGACACACACACACACACACACGCACACACTGGATACTAACACATTCTATACTGTAGTGTTGTGTGTGCGTGTTAGTGAGGGTCCTGGCTTGTTACCTGTGTGTTCCAGGTGAACACGTTTGGAGCCAACAATCCTCTGACCAACCTGGTGCCTGACCTGAAGGAGGTAGACCCAGACGATGCCTTCTCCTCCGTCCCCTACGAGAAAGGCTTTGCTCTCCTCTATCACCTGGAGGAACTCCTGGGAGGGCCAGGTAATACATAAAACACACACACACAAACAGACACTGTCCATATTTTAGCAATTTCATTCTCTGATGTCTCTGTGCGTTTCCTCAGAGGTCTTCATGGCATTCGTGAAGTCCTACATCCAGATGTTCGCCTACAGCAGCGTCACCACAGAGGAGTGGAAGAACTACCTGTTCACCTACTTCAAGGACAAGGTGCTCCCCACCTCCCTCCCTCCCTCCCTACCTTCCTCCCTCCCCTCCACATGCTCACAGCCTCTGGAGGGGATGAGACCTGACCCAGCATGGCCTCTTTCCTTTTACCCAGGTGGACATTTTGAACAAAGTGGACTGGCATGCTTGGATGCACACCCCTGGAATGCCTCCCTTCAAACCACAGTGAGCACTCCCTGCTCTACCAGCTTCTGACTACAATTGATTGTAGAAATAGAACTCAATGTGATTGAAAGTGCTTTTACACCACATGTTGGAAATATCCTAAATCAAAACCATGTTTGTATCACCATATCTCAGGTATGACACTACCATGGCTGATGCCTGCATTTCTCTCTGCCAGAGATGGGTCAAGGTAAAAAGCCTGTGGCCCAGCACCATTAGGTTGATAGTCTAGATACGTTCTTTTTCTGGATGTTTGTGTTCATCTCTCACCTCTCTCTCGTTCTCTGTCAAGGCCAAAGAGGAAGATCTGGCTGGTTTCAGTGCTGCAGACCTGAAGATACTCTCCTCCCACCAACTCATCGAATTCCTGTCTCTTCTCCTGCAGGAGGTATGGCACATCTGTCAATCATCTGATCACCACTGCAACACGTCAACAATCGCTTAACATCAGCCTTGTAATACAGTTCAAGTCCAATGAGAATGTGTGTTCTGTCCCTGTAGAAGCTCCTCCCCCTGGCCCATGTGAAGAGAATGCAGGAAGTGTACAACTTCAACACCTACAACAACTCTGAGATCCGCTTCAGGTGAGCGACCTCGCTGCCCTGCTATCTCCATGGAGACTGTGTGTGCGTGCGTGTGTGTGTGTCTCACAGTGGTGCCCCTCCCTCTCAGATGGCTGCGCCTGTGTGTAAAGTCCGGATGGGACGACCAGGTCCCCTTAGCGCTGAAGATGGCCACGGATCAAGGGAGGATGAAGTTCACAAGGCCACTCTTCAGGTAACCATGCCAACATCTGCCTGCCGTGGGCCCCCGTCTGATCATGTGACACATGGCTTAGTGGTAATCAGTACAACCAAGGTGTACGGTGTATGTTCTGCATGTGAACCCCAGGCTCCTGTGCCCCCTCCCTCCCCTCCTCTGTCTTCAGGGACGTGTTCGGCTTTGAGAAGTTCCGTGACGAGGCTGTGCGTGTGTTCCAGGCTCAGAGAGCCGCCATGCACCCGGTAACGGCCAGCCTGGTGGCCAAAGATCTAAAGCTGGACGTCAGCAACATTACCAGCTTCTAAAACGGGAGCACACGACCAACAAGAACACTCTGATGGTTATCACTTCACTGAGGACACCAGGAAGTATTTGATATGTACCGCTGATTACTGTAACTGTAACTGCCTCTTCTTTGTGGGGAGAGGATGTGCGTAAATTGGGAGTGTTTGTGTTTTACATGAAAGGATCCATCTCAGGGCAGAGATTTACTTAGGAAAAGACAAGACAAGTTAAGCTGATTATGAAGGTGCTTCTCTGGTATGTGTCTGTACGGGCTTTTGTACCAATCATGGCGTTTTTCACCAATGTCATGAAACGATGGATAAAGAGCAGACTGTTCAAACATCTGGGTGTTCTCAGTCCTTTTTCCTTTATTTGTCTCTTTAAAGTCAGACATCCCTGCTTGTATTATTTTTTACAACATACAAAGATCAACATACCGTTAGAAGGCTTAGTAAATTAACGGTGCCCCTCATATTTTATAGATGTTAATCACTACACCAAGGGAAAACAGGGTATCAGTTTAGCAAGTCTTGTGCTCCTATCAGGTATGGCAAGAGCCAAGTAGCAAGGGTCAAGGCAGGCTGGGGTGAGGGCGTCACAAGGCAGAGCATGGTGAAGCGTGGGGCAGTAGGTGTGGAGGGTTGCTGGGGTGCAGGGGTGGGGCTTGAGGGCTCAGGCCCAGTGCAGACCCAGACCACGGGACAGCATGACTGCCTCCAGGTCTCGGTCCTCCTGGTGCTCCTGCAGCCTCTGCTCCTCCAGCAGGGACACCAGGGCGTCTCTCTGCTCCACCACCTCCAGCATCTCCCCCAGTATCAGCCTCTCCTCCAGCAGCTCCTCCTCCCCCTTCAGGTGGTCTAGCCAAACAGGGTGGTGATTTAGAAGGGTTTGGTTAAATGCTATGTATTGGGTTGTGTTTGGATAGTGTTCGTGCAGGAAGGGGACAGGTTTGGACTCACCATCCACGGCCATCCTCTCTCTGAGCTCCTGCTGAAGACGACTCTGTCTGTCTTCCAGCTCCAACTCTCGAGCACTAAGCAGAGACCATGATAGAGTCAGAACATGAAGGTACACACACACACACACACACACACAGTTGATTCCAATGGGCTTAGAGGGGTTAATACTCACAATATCACAAGTTCAGACTCGTAGCGCACCAGAATGTTTTTCTGCTGCACCAGCTTAAACCACTGTTGCATCAGACCTGGGCTATCTTGCCTCCCCATCCCTGTAGAGGACAGATGGAAAGAACCTCAGTACACCGTCTGGGGATCGGTCTGGGAAATGCACTACATTGTAACCCGTGCACCTAAGCACCATACTCACCCCCCAAATATAAATCCAGCTCCTGGTTCTCATTAGAGTCTCCCCAGTAGTCTATAGAGAGAGCACATCGGGCATAAAACTAAAAGACCAGAGGAGCACACACAGGAACATGAGGGCACACAGATCCAGCAGTAACGCGCCTCGTGTGTATCTACCTGCTTCTCCCCTCAGAGCTTTCTCCACAGCCACGCCCCTCTCCTCAAGCTGTCTCTGTTTTTCCTCCACCTGCTCCAGCTGCCTCTGGATAATCTGACAAACGCACACGCCGACACACGCAGACGTGTACATGCACATACACACTGGTGAAATCCACTGTTCAGTAAAGTAAAGGTGTTAAACGTGTATGGCTGTCTGTGTCTCTGTACCTGGGCTCGGTGAAGCCTCTTCAGCTGCTCCTGCTTGGCCTGCTTGCGTGCGGCCTTCTGCACCCTGCGGGTGATCTTGGCGTCCAGCCGCTCCTCGGCGCTGGCCTTCTGGAACAGAGCGTCCGTCACGCTCATGCTGGAGGGGTCTTTGAAGTGGACCAGCGTCCCCAGCACCTCTGTGGGACAGGAAGACTCACTCCCTGACTCCTTAACGGGCGCCGCCTTCTTCGCAGGACGCTTCTGAAGGGCAGAAAAGCGAAGAAGCACTTGTACACGTGTGTAGACACGGGTCGAGGACTCTGGAGAGACACTACACGCTACTACAGCATTGCTTTGGGGGGCTGTTCTATAGGAGATCCACTGATGCCCACTCTACCTTGATGGCATACGCTCTCCTGAACGCCAGAGCGTGGGGCACATAGGTGGTCTTGGAAAGATGAAGAACAACAAAGTCATCCTTCAACGAAACGTGAATTTGGCTGTTTCTAGTCCTTATTTTCATCATGTCTCCAAAACACATCGTCTTTACCCTCAAGGGTCAATGCAAAACTACTGTTTACTTCAGCTATGATGCACACAATATAGGAGTCTGAGGCAAGTCCTTCATATCTGTGTGCATGTCTACAACTAAACAAAAAATCACTAGTCTTCCACTAAAACACATAGGATACCTCCTCCTTTCCCTGGTCCTCCTCCTCCTCCTCTTTTATAGTTTCCTTCTGGAGGTCTGACGCCAGGTCAAATAGCTCCAGACGTAGCTACAAACATTCACGCAACATGTCAACATCCTCAACAGAACATGTGGCAAGACCTGAATCTTGACAGCGTGGAGTTATCTTGTCATGTCATATTTCCCAGAATACCTCCTGATTAATTAAAGGCTACCAGTTACTGCTCTCACTGTTAGTGTTGTGGGGTGTCAACCTGCTGGTCTGAGATCAGTGATGTTCTTACATTGGCTCTGGGGTTCAAGGAGCATCTTTCCATGACTGCAGAACAGGTCAGCTCCGATTCCTCCGACCAGCTCTGACTAGCCTTCATGTGCCTGCCTGGATATGCAGAGACAGGACATAAGAAAGAGATCCAGTGTATTTGTGTGTGTACTGTATTAGTGCTGAAGGTCAGGCTGACCTGTAGCTTTGCCTTCTCGAGCGTCCTTCCTTCCTGCTTCCTTCCTGTCTTGCTCTGATTGGGCAGCAGCAGCTGTCTTGTCTTTAGAGGAAGTCCTCTCCTTCTTTTTTCTGTCCTTCTTGTACCTCATGTATGGTGGGCAGCATCACTGGGGCAGGGAGAAGATTCTGGATGAAATGGAAAGAGGAGTCAAGATTCTATCCTTCACTGAATGAGCTGAAAAAGTGAATATGGAGTCTCCATACCTCTCTCAGGGTCTGCTGCTTCACAGGGCTTCCTCCTTGCTTGTCATTCTTTGAAGGAATCCTGACCTGAAAGGAGTTCACACACTGAACATAGTCACATACACACAGGCAACCTGTACAGAACACTGTCTGTCAAGCATGGCCATGTCTTATACCTGCAAAACCACACCCATCACAGGTAGATTCAGTGTGAGTCCCGGCACCGGAGAAGGCCATTGGTCGAGCTCGTTACACACTGCAGGTAAGAGATAGTAGTAGAGACATTTACAGGAAAGATCTCAAATCTAAGAACCATGGATGAGTTATATTTCACTGACTGACCAGCTTCAAGGCAGGGCTCCAACTTCTCAAAATACTCTGGTGCCATGATCTGTAGCAGGGTTTGGAAAAGGTGGACGTATGGTAGCCTGGACACTAGAACAAGTGACTGAAGGGAGGATGAGTAATGGAGAGGGAGGGAAAGAAAGAGAGAAGAAGTCGATACACAGCGGCTCATCTGACCACAAAGCTGTCACCTGAGAAGTTCAAATCTGCAAGCAGAGGCATCCCATCTCACCTTCTGAAAATAGCCTCTTTTGACAGACGTGTCCTTGACTTGTCTGAAGTACACGTAACCATAGAAATGAGCCAGTTCTCTCTATGAGACAAAAATATCAAATGAATATTATGGCAAGTGCTGCTAGTAAACATGCAGTGTCTAGTAACATCACAACATGCAACTTGGTTAGAGAGACTGGGAGGGTGGGGTACTGGAGAGACTAGGGGGTGAGACTGGGGGGGTGGGGCTAGGATCTGTGACATCACCTGCAGTGTGACAGGTGCATCCCTGTTGTACGCATCCTCCTCTCCAAACCAGGAGCCGCTGCGGCCCACTGACTGGCGGAGCCTGAAGCTGAACTGAGTGTCTCCAAGGCATCCTGGGATACATGGCTGACTGGTCAGTTCACCACCCAGCAAAGAAACAACATCTCTTGACTGATAACTCTGTGATTATGCTGCTGCGTAACTGATGTCATGGCTGGCAGTACTGAGCAGCACAGAGTAACAGCTACATGATGGATGTACTCACCTGAGTAGGAATCTGGGAAGGACAGGTAGCAAATGCTGGTTTTCTGGAAGGCACAGGTGGGAAATAAAGATTGATTTGTCGATGCAAAAAGGAATGATCCTTGCTTGGCTTCTGTACATTGTAAGGAAAATTCAGGAAACTTTAGTCTACTACTAAATCTTACCTCCTTCTCGGTTAATTTCACGTCCTGTGGATACACCAGCTGGGGAGATCAACATCACATCAATCAGTGTAACACATAATAATTGTAACATCACAGCTCAACCTACGAAACTACAATGTCTGCCTGTGAGCTTCACGTAGTCCATCCATAGCAATAAGTATTTAGTAAGCCAGCTATATCTAGCACTGCTATATTTATCTAGCCTGTCTGTAAGCACCACCTGTCCAGGTGGATGATGATGATGCTGAGCACCGCCCCGCCGCACCGCTGCCCTGCCCTACCTCTAAGGCTTGACCGAGTTCCAGGTCGAAGGTAACGACGCAGACACACTCCAGCCACGACGAGAACCGGGCCCACGGCGAACTCGAACCCGCCTTTTTGTCTTCTGCATCCTCCGTCTCACTTTGTTGAGATTCAGAGCTGTCTAATGGGTCCATCACGAGTCAAGTGTCCATTTCCTTTCCTCGTCATGTTCTGAAGAAGAAGAAAAAAATGACATTTGAAATGACGGCGCCCTCTAGCGAGCAGGCCTTGCTACGACGCAGAGTGTTAGGAGATGCATCTTGGTAATTGAAGTGTTTTACTTGACACGTTTGAGAAGAGCGCCGGCATTTTCAATCCGAGAGTAAACTACAAGTCCCACAATGCAACACAAGCCGAGTTGATTGTAGTTTTCACCCAAATCTCCTCATTCAGTGTGATCTATTCATGGTTTGAAGACACATCATGGCTTCAGCTTCAGATCCTTGCTCCTTCTCCTCCATCTCCAAATGCCTTACGAAGCACCTGAACCTCACTTATAATGTTGACTTTGAAAGTCACGTACTTAAATCGAAGGTCGCACTCACCATCGAAGTTTTGGAGGATCATTTTTCGTCTATGGTAAAGTATTCATTAAGGAGGATACTGCCTACAGTACTACAGCATGTTTCTGAAATGTATTCATTTACATGGATATATGTTCATGTTTTAACACGTCAACATGGACAACATGGATAAATGTTCTTGTTTTAACACGTCAGCTGTTAGGTTGATCACCGTGAGAAAATGTAAAAAGCATAACCTGTTTAAATCGCATGTTCGTGAAAGAGCCTCCAGTAAGGACTGTCATAACTGACTACATTCAGAAATCCCATTGACAGAGTTTGGGAAGATTGTATCATGAACCTAAACTTACTTTAGATTACGTGAATATTTTAAATCTGGAAAAAATAGTGAAACACGTAGAAAGGAGCCATATAGACAGCCAGACTCGGACTTTGACAGGTGTGGACTTAGATCCAGATCTTCTCACTGGGGTGCAACTGTTATTCAGACTGTGGGCCATAAAGATATGACACCTATCAGTTAAATGTCTTTAAAGAGAAATCTTTAACATTCCCATTGATATATTTGGTTTAATTGTCTGTGTTTTCTATCTGCTTATAAACAGTGCACATTGTCTGAAGGAGGTTATGTACAATCTGTCTTTCTGTCCTCATCACCAACAGACATTAGACACTAAAGATCTGAAGATCTCCAAGGTAACAGCTAATGGACAGGCGGCCAAGTTTGCTTTGGGACCTAAGCACAGCTACATGGGGACCCCTTTGGATATTACTTTACCCTTTGAACTCTCCAGGTAACCTCAACCATCAGTGTCCCATCCCTCACAGCAAGGAGGAGTGAGAAGCGCTTGTTGGAAATGTGTGTGTGTGTTTTAGGGGGCAGCATGTGATTGTGGAGGTGACCTATGAGACGGCTCCTAGTGCCTCAGCCCTGCAGTGGCTCACTCCTGCACAGACTGCTGGGAAGAAACACCCCTACCTCTTCAGCCAGTGCCAGGTAGCTGCCATGACAACACCTGTCACACCAGCTCAACTACACGCCTGTCTACAGTCTGAGAACTCAAATACACACATCCAAATGTTGTTTACACAAAACAACAGAAAAAATACATGTATTATGCAAATGGTGTCTTTGTAGATAGGATTTTCTTCCTCCCTTCCTCTTTCCATCTTTCCCTCATCCAGATTCCTCTATCTGTACTGTTACCCATGTACAAAGGCAGAGTGTTAAACTGATATGCAGGTTCGAGGAACCTTGACCATTGCCTCCTTTATTCCTGATAATGCTGCAAATATAATGTGCTATTAAGGGCTTTATCTCAGTGTACATGCTCAGGGAATTTCCATATAGGTATCTACAATGTAAACATGTTTTGTTACTGCTTGGGATCTAACTTTGGAAATGGCGGCTATGACTCCAAAGGATGTGGCTCAGTCCAGACTGTTTCTCTCCCCTCCAGGCCAACCACTGCAGAAGCATGGTCCCCTGTCAGGACAGTCCATCAGTGAAGCACACCTATTATGCTCAGGTAGCACACACATACACACACCATCTGAACCAGGAATCCTGAACACATCAGTTCAAGGTCATAGCATGTTGTGTGTGTCTGTGTGTGTCTGTGTGTGTGTGTGTGTAGGTATCTGTTCCCAAGGAGCTGGTTGCCGTCATGAGTGCTGTTCGTGACGGCCAGGTCCCTGACCTGCAGGATAACAGCAGAGTCATCTACCGCTTCAGACAGCCGGTCAGTACACACCTCCACCCATCCCTTACTTCCAGGAGGAGCTTTCTATCTCACTTATCAATCTCACTCTATCTTTTCATGGAGGGATGGCTGTTCAAGGTCCACCTCTTCCAGCAGATGAAGCAGAGTTTCTGTCATTAACCAGACCAGTTATAAACAGCATGTAGATTATCAAGTGAAACTGTGTAATCTCATAATCTGTTCACTGACCCTTGACCTCTCCTAGGTGCCCATGCCCTCCTATCTTATTGCCATCGTGGTGGGAGCTCTGGAGAGCAGGTACACACTATCCACACTGTCTACAGAGTACACTCATTCTAAGTCAGATGCCTCTCTGGATTTGCTTTAAAATCAAATTAACACATATATATATTCATAATTTTTTTTACTACCAGAGAGATTGGCCCCAGGTCCCGAGTGTGGTCTGAGAAAGAGTTTGTGGACCAGGCAGCGTTTGAGTTTTCTGAGGTAAGATCTACATGGATTCTATGGATTCTGTTCAAATTAAGGTGTGTTATGTTGTTCCTGATCTGTGTGTGTGTAACCCTGACCAGACTGAGACCATGTTGAAAACAGCAGAGGATTTGGCTGGGCCCTATGTGTGGGGACATTATGACATCCTGGTCCTGCCCCCTTCTTTTCCCTACGGGGGCATGGAGAACCCCTGTCTCACCTTTGCCACCCCTACCCTGCTGGTGAGGAGCTGAACCCCGCCCCCCCTACACACACCTCATCTCACCTCAGCACCCCGCTACCTGGGAAAGTCTGGTCATGTTTGTTCATGTTTATCTTTCAGGCTGGTGACAGATCCTTATCTAATGTAAGTTTGCAGCACCTAGTTCTTCAACTGTGTGTGTGTGTTTCCATGAAAGGCCAGGTGTGTTAATAACGTGAGTGTTGCTCCTCTCCAGGTTATAGCCCATGAGATCTCACACAGCTGGACTGGAAACCTTGTGACCAATAAGACGTGGGAGCACTTCTGGTAGGCTGCTCACTCACTGCACTCAGCAGGGGCTGTGTTTTTTGGAGGAGCTTCTTTTGTGGGGTTTTCTCATTGAAACGTCAAATGTAAACAGGCTCAACGAAGGCCACACTGTCTACCTGGAGAGGATGATTGGCAGGTGTATGGAGAGTGAGCAGTTTAGGCAGTTCAAAGCCATCGGGGGCTGGAAGGATCTGCAGGATTCGGTAAGTGTCGACAGACACACACACACACACACACACACACACACACACACACACACACACACACACACACTGGATACTAACACATTCTATACTGTAGTGTTGTGTGTGCGTGTTAGTGAGGGTCCTGGCTTGTTACCTGTGTGTTCCAGGTGAACACGTTTGGAGCCAACAATCCTCTGACCAACCTGGTGCCTGACCTGAAGGAGGTAGACCCAGACGATGCCTTCTCCTCCGTCCCCTACGAGAAAGGCTTTGCTCTCCTCTATCACCTGGAGGAACTCCTGGGAGGGCCAGGTAATACATAAAACACACACACACAAACAGACACTGTCCATATTTTAGCAATTTCATTCTCTGATGTCTCTGTGCGTTTCCTCAGAGGTCTTCATGGCATTCGTGAAGTCCTACATCCAGATGTTCGCCTACAGCAGCGTCACCACAGAGGAGTGGAAGAACTACCTGTTCACCTACTTCAAGGACAAGGTGCTCCCCACCTCCCTCCCTCCCTACCTTCCTCCCTCCCCTCCACATGCTCACAGCCTCTGGAGGGGATGAGACCTGACCCAGCATGGCCTCTTTCCTTTTACCCAGGTGGACATTTTGAACAAAGTGGACTGGCATGCTTGGATGCACACCCCTGGAATGCCTCCCTTCAAACCACAGTGAGCACTCCCTGCTCTACCAGCTTCTGACTACAATTGATTGTAGAAATAGAACTCAATGTGATTGAAAGTGCTTTTACACCACATGCTGGAAATATCCTAAATCAAAACCATGTTTGTATCACCATATCTCAGGTATGACACTACCATGGCTGATGCCTGCATTTCTCTCTGCCAGAGATGGGTCAAGGTAAAAAGCCTGTGGCCCAGCACCATTAGGTTGATAGTCTAGATACGTTCTTTTTCTGGATGTTTGTGTTCATCTCTCACCTCTCTCTCGTTCTCTGTCAAGGCCAAAGAGGAAGATCTGGCTGGTTTCAGTGCTGCAGACCTGAAGATACTCTCCTCCCACCAACTCATCGAATTCCTGTCTCTTCTCCTGCAGGAGGTATGGCACATCTGTCAATCATCTGATCACCACAGCAACACGTCAACAATCGCTTAACATCAGCCTTGTAATACAGTTCAAGTCCAATAAGAATGTGTGTTTTGTCCCTGTAGAAGCTCCTCCCCCTGGCCCATGTGAAGAGAATGCAGGAAGTGTACAACTTCAACACCTACAACAACTCTGAGATCCGCTTCAGGTGAGCGACCTCGCTGCCCTGCTATCTCCATGGAGACTGTGTGTGCGTGCGTGTGTGTGTGTCTCACAGTGGTGCCCCTCCCTCTCAGATGGCTGCGCCTGTGTGTAAAGTCCGGATGGGACGACCAGGTCCCCTTAGCGCTGAAGATGGCCACGGATCAAGGGAGGATGAAGTTCACAAGGCCACTCTTCAGGTAACCATGCCAACATCTGCCTGCCGTGGGCCCCCGTCTGATCATGTGACACATGGCTTAGTGGTAATCAGTACAACCAAGGTGTACGGTGTATGTTCTGCATGTGAACCCCAGGCTCCTGTGCCCCCTCCCTCCCCTCCTCTGTCTTCAGGGACGTGTTCGGCTTTGAGAAGTTCCGTGACGAGGCTGTGCGTGTGTTCCAGGCTCAGAGAGCCGCCATGCACCCGGTAACGGCCAGCCTGGTGGCCAAAGATCTAAAGCTGGACGTCAGCAACATTACCAGCTTCTAAAACGGGAGCACACGACCAACAAGAACACTCTGATGGTTATCACTTCACTGAGGACACCAGGAAGTATTTGATATGTACCGCTGATTACTGTAACTGTAACTGCCTCTTCTTTGTGGGGAGAGGATGTGCGTAAATTGGGAGTGTTTGTGTTTTACATGAAAGGATCCATCTCAGGGCAGAGATTTACTTAGGAAAAGACAAGACAAGTTAAGCTGATTATGAAGGTGCTTCTCTGGTATGTGTCTGTACGGGCTTTTGTACCAATCATGGCGTTTTTCACCAATGTCATGAAACGATGGATAAAGAGCAGACTGTTCAAACATCTGGGTGTTCTCAGTCCTTTTTCCTTTATTTGTCTCTTTAAAGTCAGACATCCCTGCTTGTATTATTTTTTACAACATACAAAGATCAACATACCGTTAGAAGGCTTAGTAAATTAACGGTGCCCCTCATATTTTATAGATGTTAATCACTACACCAAGGGAAAACAGGGTATCAGTTTAGCAAGTCTTGTGCTCCTATCAGGTATGGCAAGAGCCAAGTAGCAAGGGTCAAGGCAGGCTGGGGTGAGGGCGTCACAAGGCAGAGCATGGTGAAGCGTGGGGCAGTAGGTGTGGAGGGTTGCTGGGGTGCAGGGGTGGGGCTTGAGGGCTCAGGCCCAGTGCAGACCCAGACCACGGGACAGCATGACTGCCTCCAGGTCTCGGTCCTCCTGGTGCTCCTGCAGCCTCTGCTCCTCCAGCAGGGACACCAGGGCGTCTCTCTGCTCCACCACCTCCAGCATCTCCCCCAGTATCAGCCTCTCCTCCAGCAGCTCCTCCTCCCCCTTCAGGTGGTCTAGCCAAACAGGGTGGTGATTTAGAAGGGTTTGGTTAAATGCTATGTATTGGGTTGTGTTTGGATAGTGTTCGTGCAGGAAGGGGACAGGTTTGGACTCACCATCCACGGCCATCCTCTCTCTGAGCTCCTGCTGAAGACGACTCTGTCTGTCTTCCAGCTCCAACTCTCGAGCACTAAGCAGAGACCATGATAGAGTCAGAACATGAAGGTACACACACACACACACACACAGTTGATTCCAATGGGCTTAGAGGGGTTAATACTCACAATATCACAAGTTCAGACTCGTAGCGCACCAGAATGTTTTTCTGCTGCACCAGCTTAAACCACTGTTGCATCAGACCTGGGCTATCTTGCCTCCCCATCCCTGTAGAGGACAGATGGAAAGAACCTCAGTACACCGTCTGGGGATCGGTCTGGGAAATGCACTACATTGTAACCCGTGCACCTAAGCACCATACTCACCCCCCAAATATAAATCCAGCTCCTGGTTCTCATTAGAGTCTCCCCAGTAGTCTATAGAGAGAGCACATCGGGCATAAAACTAAAAGACCAGAGGAGCACACACAGGAACATGAGGGCACACAGATCCAGCAGTAACGCGCCTCGTGTGTATCTACCTGCTTCTCCCCTCAGAGCTTTCTCCACAGCCACGCCCCTCTCCTCAAGCTGTCTCTGTTTTTCCTCCACCTGCTCCAGCTGCCTCTGGATAATCTGACAAACGCACACGCCGACACACGCAGACGTGTACATGCACATACACACTGGTGAAATCCACTGTTCAGTAAAGTAAAGGTGTTAAACGTGTATGGCTGTCTGTGTCTCTGTACCTGGGCTCGGTGAAGCCTCTTCAGCTGCTCCTGCTTGGCCTGCTTGCGTGCGGCCTTCTGCACCCTGCGGGTGATCTTGGCGTCCAGCCGCTCCTCGGCGCTGGCCTTCTGGAACAGAGCGTCCGTCACGCTCATGCTGGAGGGGTCTTTGAAGTGGACCAGCGTCCCCAGCACCTCTGTGGGACAGGAAGACTCACTCCCTGACTCCTTAACGGGCGCCGCCTTCTTCGCAGGACGCTTCTGAAGGGCAGAAAAGCGAAGAAGCACTTGTACACGTGTGTAGACACGGGTCGAGGACTCTGGAGAGACACTACACGCTACTACAGCATTGCTTTGGGGGGCTGTTCTATAGGAGATCCACTGATGCCCACTCTACCTTGATGGCATACGCTCTCCTGAACGCCAGAGCGTGGGGCACATAGGTGGTCTTGGAAAGATGAAGAACAACAAAGTCATCCTTCAACGAAACGTGAATTTGGCTGTTTCTAGTCCTTATTTTCATCATGTCTCCAAAACACATCGTCTTTACCCTCAAGGGTCAATGCAAAACTACTGTTTACTTCAGCTATGATGCACACAATATAGGAGTCTGAGGCAAGTCCTTCATATCTGTGTGCATGTCTACAACTAAACAAAAAATCACTAGTCTTCCACTAAAACACATAGGATACCTCCTCCTTTCCCTGGTCCTCCTCCTCCTCCTCTTTTATAGTTTCCTTCTGGAGGTCTGACGCCAGGTCAAATAGCTCCAGACGTAGCTACAAACATTCACGCAACATGTCAACATCCTCAACAGAACATGTGGCAAGACCTGAATCTTGACAGCGTGGAGTTATCTTGTCATGTCATATTTCCCAGAATACCTCCTGATTAATTAAAGGCTACCAGTTACTGCTCTCACTGTTAGTGTTGTGGGGTGTCAACCTGCTGGTCTGAGATCAGTGATGTTCTTACATTGGCTCTGGGGTTCAAGGAGCATCTTTCCATGACTGCAGAACAGGTCAGCTCCGATTCCTCCGACCAGCTCTGACTAGCCTTCATGTGCCTGCCTGGATATGCAGAGACAGGACATAAGAAAGAGATCCAGTGTATTTGTGTGTGTACTGTATTAGTGCTGAAGGTCAGGCTGACCTGTAGCTTTGCCTTCTCGAGCGTCCTTCCTTCCTGCTTCCTTCCTGTCTTGCTCTGATTGGGCAGCAGCAGCTGTCTTGTCTTTAGAGGAAGTCCTCTCCTTCTTTTTTCTGTCCTTCTTGTACCCGGAAAAGACAGACTTCCAGAGAGGCCTGGGTCTGCCCTCCTCTGTCCCCTCCTCAGAAGCACTCTGGCTGGGGCCCGGCATGTCCCTGAGCCCCTTCAGGTGGGAGAAGATGGAGCCTCCCTGCAGAGAAGCGAGAAGCAGTGGAGGAAGGCTCTCTGTCAGTCTGCGAGGGTCCAGACCACCCTTGCTTTTCCCCATGGTTGGCTCAGAGCTCAGGGGGGTCGTCTCCTCCCAGGTTATAGACATGGCAGCTCGCTCTATCTCCCTCCTTCTTTCCAATTCCCTCTTTCTCTCCTTTTCCCTCTCTACTCTGGCACTGTGCTCCCTGACCAGCGCCTTCTTCAGGGGCTTCTGAGGAGACAGGGGAGGACTTGTGTCCTCAAAGGGCTCTAATATATCGTCATCATCGTCGTCATCCCCCAGAAGCTCTCCGACAGACCCCCTGTTCTCAAAGCTGGGCCCCCGCACCACCACAGCTGCCATGATAGGTGCAGGGTGAGGGGCAGAGCCAAGCAGACTCTCCTCCTGCAAGGCATTCTGGGTTACGCTATCCAGACATTCTTTGAGGCCGCGGGAAGGAGGGGTGCAGGGAGGGGTCCGAGTGTGTCCGGTGGATTCGGAGGTGGTGGATTCACAGTTCATACCCACCCCAGAGCTACTGCTGGGGTCACGCCTTGCTCTCTCCTTCACCCCCCTATCTCTCTCCTCAGGCTCTTTCTTCTCCCTTTTCTCCTGCGCTTTCTCCTTCCCCTCTTTCTCAGGGCTGGGGGATAAGCCGGAGGAGGAGTTGGGGGAGGAGGAGGTGAAGACGGAGGAGTTGTAGTCTGAGGTGGGGTTGCTGAGTCTGATGCTGAGGGGGATGGAGCTGGAGATGCTAGGGGGGCCAGCAGGGTCGTGGGAGGCCAGGCTGCGAGTGTCTGGAGCTGGGGTGTCAGGTGTGGTGGAGTCAGGCAAGACGATCTCAAGCGTGTGCGTGCCAAGGGACGTGTCACGGAAGTGTGTCTGAGAGAGACTTCTGTCTCTGCTTCTGGGTAGGGATGCAGCCTCAGATGTGTGTTGAGATGGGGTAAAGTCTTCGTCTAAGAGACAGAGAGAAGAGGAAAGAAAAGAGGTGAGTAGGGAGGATGTGAAAAAGTTCTTTTAAATAGACAGGTGGATTATTATACACTATCGAGGGGTCTATCATGTTGCTATGCTCAGTGACCGATGCTCTTTGTAAAAGCTCTCTCTTGTAAGTCGCTTTGGATAAAAGCTAAATGAATAAATGTAAATGTAAATAAAGATCATAAGAGAGGGTTAAGAATAGGATTAGTTTGTGCTGTGGGACAACGCAATGATCGTAACTAAAAGATTATTAACGTGCAAGTAACAATCAAATTACCATAATTTTAATGAAAAGATATTGTTAGTCTTTGTTGTACAGTTGCTACCTGTGTCCTCCACTGCTTCCTGAAGAACCCACAACCCTGAATGGCTTTCTGTCTCCCAAGGACAGTACTCCCCTTCTACCAGCAGGGGAAAACATTTCCACAGCACCCAGAGCACACACAAACACAGCACACCACATCACAACAAACAGGCAAGAAAAGGGAACACGCACACACACTACAGTGATAGAGAAGGAGCTCGACAAAGGTACGACAAACATAAAATGCGCACACAGAAACTTGACCACACTTACCATCGCTAGATTCCACATCATCTGCATCGTCGTGGCTGTCATCTTCATCCACCTCCCCCTCCTCCTCTTCCTCATCCTCCTCCTCTTCTTCCCCAGCCATGCTGTCTTTGTGTCTCCTCAGGTGGCTGTGCAGTTCCACTGCCCGCCTCCAGGAGGCTCTGGACAGTTCAGAGGTCACCGCCTGCAGGCCGTCCTCGTCCATGTCTGACTCTGAACTACAGCAAGACAAGAGGGGGTTTAGTCTGTCCTGTGGTGTGTGTGTGTCTGTGTGTGTCTGTGTGTCTGTGTGTGTCTAACCTGGAGCCTTCTGTACTCTTCACCAGCAGGCTGAGGTTGTGATTGGCCAGGGTCTCCTCTGGCACCTCCTCTGGCTCCTCAGTCAGGTCAGACTCCAGACAGCCCAGGGTCACACGGTAGTTCTCCAGCTCGATGCGCTCCGGCGTGCCACGCACACGCTTGGCCAGGACGGCCTCCCTCTCTACCAGTGACGCCACTGGCAACACACAGACACAAAGAATCTCACAAATACAGACTTACACAGTTACACTGCTTTGCCCAAAGCTTTTTCACATTGAAAAACAATCTATCTCTATATCTAAACAATCTCCTCGCAGCCTCACCTGAGGATCTGCGACCATCTGCTGCCGCCGTAGTAGCCGGAGAGGGACCGTCAACAGAGGAAGCGTAGGACAGAGAAGGTAGAGACCCCTGGGAGAGATCAGACCAGGATCAGACCGGCTGATTCCAGCAGAAGCAGCAGGATATATTCAGCATTCTTTACATCCACAGGCTTAACCGAACCGTCCTCTGCACAGACGAAGCAGACCGTGAATATCAGCATTGTTTCAGAGAGCTTCTTACCTGGGAGGTCCTCTGGGAGCGGGTTCTCTCTGAGGGTGAGGAGGGCGTGTTGGGGGCAGGCCTCTTTCTCTGGGCAGCACCAGAAAGGCGAAGGTCATAGTGAGGCTTACAGTAGAACTTCCCTGGAAAACCACGTAGAACTACAGTATTAGAACCTCGCAGCGTACACAACATCACATCTCAGGGAACACAGCAGAAATTCTGTTGAGCATATTTACAGATGAACTATTACTTGAACTATTAGGAGCCTAGAAAATAACACACATTATTTTACAGTCTAACTCTTTTTCTTATCACCTATCCTTCGAGGAACAAATAAACAGCAAGTGATTAAAAAGAGAAATATCTCACCTAAGGACTCCTCCATGGCTACACAGCTCAGACTAACTGGATCCCAGGTATGAAAGCATACACTTCTATACCCAATGCTCACCCTCTGGAGATGAGCTGACATATATACAGATCCTCCCGCCTCACGTTTAAACCCAAGTCATGTGACACCTCTTCCCTGATTGGTTGAGCAGTTTAAATGAATCCAACAGAGTGGTCCTTCTCCAAGAGAGGGATGCGAACACAAAAACACTGTAATGCAGGATTGTAGCCATGCCTCCTTCCACCCTACAGACACACAGCTCCTCTCCACGAGACACAATACAGCTTCTGTGTTGTCACACGCTCAACACACAACTTCAGACAGAGAGTCAGCAGCCTAGCCAAAAAGCTGGAGGCAAAACGGTATTCTCAGCTCGCTCTGAAGATCAGTGTGTTAAAAACAAGGGCGCACAAACAACAAAGGTGCTGCTGACACTCATCGGTCATGTCTGTGCTGATCATGTGACGTAGCTGTCAGTCTCACAGGCATCCTCCATTCATCAGTGTGAAGAGCAGAGGGATTGTGAGGGGGGAGGGGGGGGGTTAGAGTCTAGCACACTTCCTTTAAATAGTCACTCACAACACAGTGGTCACTGGTGCAGGGGTCTCTTAACCGCTGTACAACCCCCCACCACCCCCACCCTGCCTTCCTGCCCTCCAACCACCCCCACCCTGCCTTCCTGCCCTCCAACCACCCCTCCCCACCACCTCCACCCTGCCTTCCTGCCCTCCAACCACCCCCCCCACCACCCCCACCCTGCCTTCCTGCCCTCCAACCACCCCCCCCCACCACCCCCACCCTGCCTTCCTGCCCTCCAACCACCCCCCCCACCACCCCCACCCTGCCTTCCTGCCCTCCAACCACCCCTCCCCACCACCTCCACCCTGCCTTCCTGCCCTCCAACCACCCCCCCCACCACCCCCACCCTGCCTTCCTGCCCTCCAACCACCCCCCCCACCACCAACACCCTGCCTTCCTGCCCTCCAACCACCCCCCCACCACCCCCACCCTGCCTTCCTGCCCTCCAACCACCCCCCCCACCACCCCCACCCTGCCTGCCTGCCCTCCAACCACCCCCCCCACCTCCACCTCCTCACCAGTGGCTTTGTCGAAGGCGTAGGAGGCCAGGCGGAGGGTGGAGCTACAGTAGTCACACTGGAAGCAGCTGCGGTGGAAGAACAGGCCCTCGGCACTGAGCCGCTCCATCACGTACACGCGGTTATTACAGAAGAAGCACACGTCGCTGGTGCCACCGCTCACAAACACCCCCCTCACGTTCCCCTGCTGGAGAGACACCGAGAGATTTAAAGAGGGATGAGAGAAAGGGAAAGACAAAGAGAGAGGGGCGGTATAGATTAGTTAGTTTTGGGTTTCTAAAGTATCAGTAAGGGATGATATAACATGTATGTTTTTAACAGTTTTCTGCTCATACTCAGGCGTTAGTCATGTCACGCACAACAGTTATTCTACATTCATCGAATGTTTAGTCCAATTTAATGTTAGCATGTGGGGGTGAGGAGGGTGGAGGATGACAGGGTGGAGCGTCAGACCCTTACCGATTCCTTTCTTTCTGAAGTAGGCTTGGGTGCCTCCTGATCCTGAAGCTGATTGGCTAACTGTTCAGTGCGTGAGCTTACTCCTGCTGTGTACATCTGAACATACTTCTATCCAGGGCACCAGTGTGGAGAGGAAGACAGGACAAAAACATACAGCATGTAGAAACACACACGTTAACACATTTTCACACACGAGCGAGTCACACAAATACACACATATCAGAATACACAGACCTGACACACATTTTCACAAAGACAATGAAATGACACATGAGACACACACACAGTATCTCATCTAAATATAGAATCAGGCCTTATCTAGAACAAACCCCTTTACACATTTTAAACAGAGGAACAACTAAATGCTATTTGTCAATGGAAGCAATTCACTGGGTCTCTATGGTGATTTCAACTTAATCAAAAGGACATTTGTAGTGGATGTCACATGCTACATGCCCTGCAGTGCATTGTACAAATATACACTCTGGGAGTCTAGACAATAAGGGTTAGAGAAATTGCAGTTATAGGATGGGGGACTGCAGGCATAGGATGGGGGGATTGCAGGTATAGGATGGGGGGATTGCAGATATAGGATGGGGGGACAGCAGGTCTAGGATGGGGGGACTGCAGGTCTAGGATGGGGGGACTGCAGGTCTAGGATGGGGGGATTGCAGGTATAGGATGGGGGGATTGCAGATATAGGATGGGGGGACTGCAGGTCTAGGATGGGGGGATTGCAGGTATAGGATGGGGGGACTGCAGGTCTAGGATGGGGGGACTGCAGGTCTAGGATGGGGGGACTGCAGGTCTAGGATGGGGGGATTGCAGGTATAGGATGGGGGGATTGCAGATATAGGATGGGGGGACAGCAGGTCTAGGATGGGGGGACTGCAGGTCTGGGATGGGGGGACTGCAGGTCTGGGATGGGGGGATTGCAGGTATGGGGGGGACTACATACCTGCTCCCCTCTGCTAGGGAGGGTGAGACTTTTGACCTTCTCTTTGTAACGAAAGCTCATCTGCTCCTGCTGCTGAGTACGCTAATGGTGACATGGGGAATGGATGAGGTGGTAGTTAGGTTAGAATGGTTATAGGAGACTACAGGGAGAAAACAACAGTAACAAGTCTGGATTGTTTATCGAAGCCTTGAAATCGTTGAAAAAATGGGTATCGTAGGATCCACAGTTCTAGTGCCTTCATGTGGTATCAGTGAAGGTTCTACACGTGGGATGGGCAGGAAGAGGAGGAGCTGCTGTGTTTACCTGTCTCCATGTGGGGATGGGCACCACAGGAGCTGGCTGAGCCTGGGGGGCAGAAGCTGATGCGGAGGCAGGCAGATTGGGCATGGACTCCCCCTAGTGGTTAGCACAAGATGTTAATACTTAAAGCCCTGGGAATGGGTTAGTTAGGGGACCTCACCTCCACACACCTGGATTCAAACCAGGATCTGTGGCGGTAACAGGGGAGGTGGCTGCTGTCCTCACCTGTCTCCTTAAGGCTGCAGCAGAGGAGGAGGACGAGGGAGCACCAGAGGCATTCTCCTCAAACTTTGCCAGCAGCTGATTGGCCATCAGGCGCACCCTAGTACGGCTAGCTCCGCCCACAGACCCCGCTTTTAAAGTGAGGTTGTCGTAGTAACCATCTGCCACTTCTTCCTGGGAATGAAGAATGGTGATAATGAATGTGTTCAGTGCACTATGCAGCCTCTTAAATGTTTAGGGGCCACGCTCTTCCTCACCTCTTCATCTGGGCTTGGCCGACTGGTCTTCCTCCTCTTCCCCACCGCATCCTTTTCCTGCTCCTGAGGAGGTGCAGTGTCATAACATACACAAACCAACAGAGGGAAAGAGAGAGAGGGACAGAAAGAGAGAGGGAGACATATGCAGGCAGTGTTTGTACCTTGGGGTTGCGTTTGCGACGGGAACTGTGTCCTAGTCTGCTCAGCTGGGAGGCGGGGGCCATCAGGAGAGACTCTGGAGACAGACATGAGCAGTCACACTCAGATGTTAAGATACTCTCCTGTGTGCTCAGACATGAGCAGTCACACTCAGATCTTAAGATACTCTCCTGTGTGCTTGTTTGTTTCCTTTTCTGATGGTTGTTCCATGACACCACATGTATGGTTTCAACGTGAGATTTTTAGATAAAACTGAAATATATACTTTATATTTATAATGCTTTAACAGTGACAAATTCTATATGGAAAGTACAGCGGAATATCAAAGATCAAAGGTATAAACTGTAATTTGATTCTGTGCTTCATGGCCTCACCGCTCGGTGGCATGGAGTCCTTGAAGAGCTGGTAGAACTGGCTGAGGTACATGACCATGCAAAGAGTGTCCGGCTCTCCCATGGACGACATCTCTTCCACCGTCATCACTGGAGAGATGCCAAACTCCTGCTCGGCCACCTCCAAGGCCAAACGTGTGTTCTCCTCCACCTTGGCTGCCTCCAGGGACTCAAAGTCACTACAGGTGGAGGCAGAGGTACAGATTATAGGTGGAAGTAGGGACTCAAAGACATAAACTCCCCGTGGGATACGGGGAGTTAATGAGACTTACTGATCCTTTCAGGGAGATAAAAGAACCCTAAGCAAGATGTTGGTCAAACTCACAGCAGGTCAGGCCGGTAGTGGTGGATGAGGGCACACAATGCCAGCCCTGTCTTCCAGGAACTAGTCAGGTCGCTCACTGCGACGCCTCGGTAACCCTGGGTCTGCTGCTGACACCAGTTCAACAGCTTACTGGAGCGAGAGAAGGATTCTGGGAGTAGGAGAGGACAGACAGAGGGTCACTAACCAGCGTGGAGCAAGCCTTACTACGACTGGGTGAACGTGGTGTAAAGGGCAGTGAATAGACAGAACCTCACCTCGTCGCTGGAGCTTGGATGAGGGCGAGCTGTGGAGATTCTCAAGGTCTGTATCCACATCTCTGTTGTCTCCTGTGTCTATCAGATGTTTGACCTGCAGAGGAAATCACACTTAGGTCACCACAGTGTGTCTGTGTGTATCTTCATGTAAGTGTGGGTGTGTTTCTACCTGTGCGGGGGTGATGAGTTGAGGGCTGATGTTGGGGTAGCGTGTTGCAGGGTCAACAGTGTACAGACTGAAGTTCTTGTTGATGTTCTCTGGGGTTGTCTGAGGAAGAACGCGATACAGACTCTCCCTGGTAAAAATAAATAACAGGACAGACATGAGCTTTAGCTTAGCATGGTTAAAAGCAGATATTAGACAATGCAACTGCCTAATGTACTGCAGTACTCTTTGTTATCGAGCTCAGTGGTCTAGCTGGTGGTCTGTATGTGAGACTCAGCTTTTTTACCTTTCCGCCAAAACCTCCAAGGGGGCGTGTCCTAGAGCCCAGTTGCGAACCATCCAGGCTGAGTCCATGGCTGCCAGGAAACCTCGCGCGATCCCAGTCCCCATGGGCCAGAACGGCTACAACACACCCAGGTACACACACACTCAGGAAACTAGCACTTACATGCATGACTATTCTCATTTTACCCCCCACCCCTGTTCTAACCCTTCCCCCCACTAACCCCATCCCTAACACCTCCCTCCCTCACCTCCAGCAGGCTGTCTCCCACCAGTGTGACCAGCAGCTGGTGCCCGTGCCTCTGGCGGACCAGCGCTGCGTTCTCTGAGGCGTACATGCAGGTGAAGTCAAACATGGCCACGTCGGGCTGCCCATAGTGGTTGATGGCGAAGTCCAAGGATGGCAGCTGGTGATTGGTGGAGAAGTCAGCAGCCTCCCGGGCATACGCCAGCAAGGCCTTCTGGTCCACGTTCCCTCGGGATAGGAGCGTTTCAGTGTCCGCATAGTCCTACACACAGACAAGATGTGATTCATTATGCTGCAGAATGTGAATATAAACTGGTTGAATGGGAAAATGATGACGAAAGTAACATCTGCATCTGTCACCTGTAGGATCACTCCTTTTTCTAGTAGGCTTTGTTTTTTGGCTGTCATCACAAAGTAGTGAGTATCATCCTTGTAGTACACAATGTTCTCCAGGTCAATTCCTATGAGGAAGAGAGTCAGAAGACAGAGAGTCAGCTAATCTTTCTGGTTCTCTGTTCTAGTCTCTTAGGTTCTGTGGTTCCTCAGCACTGACCTGTGTTGTGTCGAAGCTCCTGGAAGAACCTCTGGTTGAAGATGAAGGCCACTCCACTGATCTCCTCCACCTTGGCCTCTGCTGTGGTGTTTCTGTTCATGAAGTTAGCTGTGATGGCGATGGCCAGCTTCCCCCGGAACTCCTTACGTCTAAAGCCTGTTTGGCCGTGCATTGACAAACAGTAAGAAACAGCCGGTTTGTGTGTTGTGTGTGTGTTTGTGTGTGTGTGTGTGTGTTTTTACCCGGTAGCGTGTTCCGTCGTCCGTCTGCACCGATTATGACGTCAAACTCCAGCTGGTTAACAGGGTGAGATGCAGGATGGACCTCCATTCTCCATCTCACTTCTGACACACACACAGTCATGTTCAGTAAAGCGGTCAATGCTGTACATATTAACACACACACACACATCACATTCGACTGTGCTTCTGCTACATCTTCACACACCCATCAGCACTTACTCTGCTTCTGCTGATCTTCAGGCGGCTCCAGCAGCTGCTTGAACTCCACGTTGACATGAACCTCCACACCCAGAAGCAGAGCAACCTTCAACAGAACAAGCTGCAGCTGGCGAATACCTAGATAGACAGAAGACAGGAATGGAGAGAGAAGGAGCTATTTGTTAACTCCTTCCATGAGTCGGCACGATGAGTGAAAGCTCCTGCTGAATTATCCAATTCGGTCAAGTTCCTCCAGAGCCAACCAGTCACCATGGTGACCAAAGGGGTGGTGGATCTGGTTTGGTACTCACTGATGTGGTCAATCGATCCGGCGCAGAACTTTCCGTGGAACTTTTTGGCTCCGAGGCCCCGGAGATCGTGGATGGTGAAAGGCCAGAGGTGGAGAACGTTGTTCCTGGAGAAGGCGTCTCTCTTCTCCAGCAGCACCACCCGAGCCCCCAGAAACCCCAGCTCCACGGCTGTACGCAGACCGCATGGGCCCGCGCCGATGATAACACACTGGCATGGTGGAGGGGCAGGACAGGGGGACAACACAACCATTCTCAACTGCCTGATGAGACTCAGAGCACTCAGGAATACAAGCAGAAAGTAGTAGTAGAAAGTACAACATCTTCATGTGTGTCTCTGTATATGTGTGTGTGTGTGTGTGTGTGTGTGTGTGTGTGTGTGTGTGTGTGTGTGTGTGTGTGTGTGTGTGTGTGTGTGTGTGTGTGTGTGAGGATTACCGTGGTGTTAGCACAGGCCTGGCCCTTCATGTATTCCAGGTGAGCTGCTCGCTTGTCTAGTTTGGCCCACAGAGCGTTGGCCCTCCAGTAGCTGAGGCGGGCTTTGAGTGTGTGGTAGAGAGGCCGCGGCAGGGTGTGAGAGTGTGTGTGTGTGAGCTGTAGGTGCTCACACAGCTGGCTGAAGGCACGAAGGGTTGCCCTGCATGTGGAAGCCTGAACAAAGTCATCGAACAGAGCATGGGCCCGATTCTCAGGCTCCACCCCGTCTCCCATGGCAACGCCGGAAGCAGGGCACCCTGGGATGGGTGTCACCCGCTGATGTCACAGTCCTGAGTTTGCCTCAGCTTCCGCAATCTCTTAGTGGCCAGCTTGAGAGGAAGGAACAGGACGTTAGACTGTGATGGAATACACAGCAGTCTGAACTTCAAACATAGTTCTCCCTCTTATTTTAATAGGATCTTGCTGCATGTCTACCCAGTTAAGAGTTTAGGCTTTGTAAAGGATAAACGAACCCCTGTGGCGCCAGACCTTATGGGCAATGGTGTCACCTACGATCTACCAACTAAACCATCTACATCCATCCATCCATATAGTAGATCAAAACAGTGGAACTGGAGCTATGTAGCAGCTATCCCTTTAGGAGCCTGTGTGAGTGTGTGTATTAGGCTCAGGAGACAATGCCCCTCACACACTGAGGATCCACCCGTACCAAGCACCAACAAAAAAACACACACGTACACACACATACACACTCAGGCAAAGCATTCAACCAACAAAAGTAGAGCACTAAAGAATGTAACTTCAGCTTCTATGACATTAAAATACGAACTATACTTCAATGAGACTGTGGTAAGAGATCCCAGTTCTCTGCCATAACATCTTTATCAGTTTAGTAATGACCTTAGTTTCCTTCCCTCCCTGTTCATATCTAAACATGACTACATAGAAACAAGACACAGATGGCCACACCAGCCAGCAGACAGCACCTACCGTTGTCTTCCCAGTAAAGCCATCCTCATTCCTCAGCGGCAGGGAGCCAGGTGTTCCTCTCGGCAGCCCTGAACCTCCCCTCCTCTGTGGCAAGCTCCCTTTCACAGAGCTGCAGTGCAGAGCCTGGCACGCACCACTCTGAGCCAATGTCTCTCTCTCTCTCTCTCTCTCTGTCTCTGTTATGGTGGGCTCTGCATCATTGTGGTACTGCTCCCCTCTTTCATGGTGTCCTACCGTGTCTAACCTCAACACCCACAACACTGCTTATCCAAGGTCAGGGTGAAAGACTGCCAAGCCCTGACCCCGCCCACACAACATGTTCACATGGGTGCAAACGACAGTGCGCACACACAAATACACACACAAACACACACACACACAGTTAATCTGAGTCCTAAGGAGACAGCCTGAGATCTAATAAGCTTATAGAGGGATCAAAGGCAGAGAGATCATACTGGTGAATCTGCTCAGAACAGGAACGTGATTGGTTATACTGTAGAACTGTTGACCTTTTCTTATATTGACTTTGTTGTTTGATATTTTGTTGTTTCGAAATTGAGTATTTTACAATAATCGGAATATAAAAAGATTCACAGTTAGGGCAGACTGAAGAACATGGAAACTGAGCTGGACAGGTTGAGAAGTTAAATTTATCAGTACAGCAATGAAGTGAAACGGGATGTGAGAGGCCAAACGATAAAGCTATCCCAGAACAGACTCATCCCATCCAACCCTCCTTACTAAACACATAACCAATCCCTGTGGTTCATTTACATTTAGCAGGCGCTCTTATCCAGAGCGATTTACAGCACATACAGGGACATTCCCCCTGAGGCAAGTAGGGTGAAGTGCCTTGCTTAAGGACACAACACCCTGTAGCCACAGCCGGGAATCAAACTCGCAACCTTCTGATCACAAGCCCAATGCCTTAAACGTTGAGCCACCTGACTGAACACACAAACACAACCTAACTCCCAATAATCTACACCAGCAGGGGTAACACCACCCCACCCAGTGTTGAAGCTCACACTAAGCCGTCTAAGTGACGTCGTTAGCAACTTCTCCCCCTGTCACTGAAATGAAAGGCTGCCACCCACTGGTGAAACGTGAGGATGCATTTTAAGATCTCATTCGTTTCTCCACTTAATCAAAACGCAAACACGTATATATAATTTAATATATTTTTTATGCGTATAAAATGTACAAAGTGATATTCAGTATCAGGATTCTTGCTGTGAAAGACAAAAAAAGATGATGGTTAAGTAAAAAACAAACACAAATCAGACAGAATGACTAGGACAGTGTAGGGTGGGGTCTCACCAAAAGAGCTCTTCCCTTCGTCTCTATGGGTAGTAAACATGCTCCAATGGCACACAAGACACAGGCAATAGCAAACGGTGAAAGGGCCAACAGCACTGACTCTGACATCAACACCTGCAACACACACACAACCACACACTGGTGCTCAACTACATGACCAGACCCAAAACCACACGACACACAGCATGGTGATCTCACTAAACACACCCCAGCACAGACACACACAGCCCACATACCTGTGCAATGAAGGGGGCAATCATGCCACCTATACGACTGAAGGAGGTACAGAAACCCATTCCCAGAGAGCGAGCTGCTGTCGGGTAAACCTGGGGGGGAACGAATCACATCCATACACACTCCAGACAGAATATTTGATGATTTCAAGTAGAAGAAAATACTAGATACCAACACACCTCAGCAGTATAAATATAAACCACGTTGAAATTCATTGACACAAGAGACCTGAGCAGGAACAACAGAACAGTGAATCCAGTCCTGGAGAGAGACAGAGGGGGGGAAAAAAGAAGCAGATATTTAAAGGCTGAAATGAACATGCAGGGACTGGCATCTAAACATGCTAAGGATGTACATTCAGCCCAGGGCTGTGTCCCCTGCATTACATGGTGGTGCAGATGTTGACCAGCATGAAGAGCAGAGCAGCCAGCAGGAGTAGCACCACCATGCAGACCTTACGTCCAAACACACTCAACATCAGGATGTTCACAGGGATGACTGGAGAGGGAAGGGAAGGGAAGTGGGGGAGGAGGGAGAGGGTAGAGAAGTCAAAAAATATATATATGTATGTAATAAAATAAAGATAAATACAAATATGCAGCTTCTCTCCACAACACACACACACACAGCCATTTCGCCTCACTCACGGGCAATCTCGCCCAGGCAGCTGATGAGGAGGGTCTGGTAGTCAGACTGGGCAAAGGGGATGCAGAAACACAGCTCCCCCTGCTGGCGGTGCTTGGCCTGGTGATCTGCTGACGCGTCTGTTATACACAGCAGGTTCTTCTCCAGCAGCTCCGAGCTGCTCAGCACCGAGCCGTAGTAAGAGAAGGACGCCACAAACCTGGGGAGGACACACAAACACACCGAAACGAGCATGACTCAGCAGGAATGGAACCAGTCATGGCAGTCCGTTTGCCTGGGAGAGGAAGGGGGAGGAAGGGGGAGGAAGGGGGAGGTGGAGGAGCAGGCTGTTACCATGAGTACCACAGCAGAAGTGAGGTCCTCCTGTACATGGGGCTGACCAGAGTGCGCCAACTGCCCCTCTCTTTCTGAAACGCACACACAAACAAAACACAGGGGTTTTAAAACACTCTCCCCCCCCCCCCCCCCCCCCTCCCTTCATGTATCTCTCGGACTCTCCCTGTCCTCCCCTCTCTCTGCATCGCTCCCTCCTCACCACTAGAGGCTCCACCAGCACGCCTGGTGGTAAGGAGGCTCGGTTCATCTTGGCGATGCGCTGGAGGGTCAACACAGCAGCCTTGATATTCCCCGCTGACACATTGTAGCGAGCAGACTCCGGAATATACTGCACAACGAAAGGAGAAACACTGCACTTAGCAACAACACAACAGAGAGGAAGAAAGCGTTGACAGAAAGTTGACATGAGAGCAGACGGAATAGATGAGGGTGAGGAGGAGGCTACTCACCTTGAAGAGGATGAGGAGGAAGACGCTGGGGGCGACAGACAGTCGGATCATCCAGCGCCAGCCCAAAGTGGGCACCACAGTCATGCCCAGGGCGATGATGAGCATGGAGCCTAACATCCAGAAGATCTGTTGATGAACATGAGCCAGAGAGTTGTGACTATCATGATAATAATAACAGAACAATGATGAGGAGGTCAGAGTTGGTGACAATGGGGACTCACTGAAGCCAGAGGGAGCAGGGAGGATCTGTACTTAGCAGGAATGAACTCTGTTTTTAATACAAACCTAAAATGGAAAGATTGATTATGACAAATATGTGTGGTTTGTTAGTGTATGTATAGATAAATGTATTAGTTGAGTGTGTGTGTGTGTGTGTGTGTGTGTGTGTGTGTGTGTGTGTGTGTGTGTGTGTGTGTGTGTGTGTGTGTGTGACTCACCCCTGGGAGACCCCAGCTACACCACAGCCCACCATGACCCGCAGGAAGATGAACCAGCCGTAGGAAGGAGCGAACGAGGTGAGGAGGGAGAAGTAAGCGCTCCACACAAAGCCCCCAAACACCACCTATACAGAACCACCCATTACTGACACTGTCACACACAGAGAAACGAATGCATGAAATACCTCCTCTCTAGTGGCCGTTACTCTTTGATGAACTAATGTGACATATGAAAGACCAACCTTCCAGCGTCCATATCGGTCAGCTACATATCCGCTTAACACGCCACACACCATGAAGCCTAGAAACACCATCTGACAGAGACAGAGAGAAAGACAGAGAGGTTAAAAAGGGAGAGAGAGGTGGGATTACACATTTAGAGGTGTGAGAGGAAAGGCAAGCATCGTGTCACATTCATTAACCGTCATGGTTATTGGTTGACGTTCTCACCGTGGAGACCAGAGCCACCTGCCAATCTTTCAGTTTCCACTCACAGCGGATCTCAGGAGATACCACAGCCAGCAACATGATCTCCATAGCCTCCAGTATCTACAGCACACACACACACACACACACACACACACACACACACACACACACACACACACACACACACACACACACACACACACACACACACACACACACACACACACACACACACACAAAACACACAAACACACACACATTTGTGATGCACATTATAGTGTGTTACAAATGAAACAAAACAGATCCAAACATGAGCCACTCACTGTGGCACTGCCCATGATGAGGAAAAGCAGGACGTGGAAGCGTCCAAAGCCGATGGTCTCCACAGCGTCCTCCACGCTGTAGGTCAGGAGAGGCTTCCCGTTGGCCTCCACGCTGGGCTTGAAGTTGGGGTTATTCTCCACCTCCACATGCTGCAGCTCAATGGCACTGACCAGCTGGGTCTTCGAGGACCGTCTGCTTAAAGTACCCATCCTGCAACATCCAAATAAAGACACATAAATGACTTCCAACACATCACATTATGATGACAAGTGTATTGATTATGAATTAGGGAGGATTTACAAACGATATACAAAGTGAGTTCTGGAAATTTAAAACTGTAAGATGGATAAATAATGATGTTGTGGGGGGTTTCTGCCAATATATTTCCACTTTGGAATGGTAATTGAAGGTTTTCTGTAGACTACCTAGTCTCGCTAGCCCTGACAGGTGAAAAGGTTGGTTCTCTCATATACTACAATTGTAATGTCAGAATAATATCAGAATTTAAACTTTAGATATACATGTTTAAAGCAGTTGTATAGTACTAGACATAAACATTATTGCTGACTTCGTTCACTCGCAGGACCCAAAGGTAGCCTGTAAGTCGGTAAGTTATTTCTGAGCTGCGCCAGTAAAGGCGAATATTTCACAAAATGACTCTTACCTTTTTGTGGAAATGTGTTGTCTCTCACTGGCTGGTATGTCCATCGTTGGCTATATGCATGCACTATTTCTGTATCTTTATTTAGTGTGAGCCATGGCTGGATTGTTGTTGAACAGCAGTCACTTCTGTTGTGCTCCCCAGACACAGTGACACACTCAGGTGTGTCAGGAAGTGACACCCAAAACCAGGTGGACAAACCTGCCTGACAGCCTGCACATGGACCAGCCGATCTTAGACTAACCCATCCTTCACGCCATCCCGATGTTAATGGCTGTTATGTTTGCGGGAGACAATGCGATGTTTGCATCATTTGACTACTGCTGGTGAAGAAGGAGAGGGCGGATCAGTTTGACCATTGTCTTGGAACAAAGTCAGTACAAACAGCCAGGGCTTAGTCCATCACTGACTAAAGTTTGTTCTGGAGCCACAACTGGAACTGAACCTCCACTCCACTGACTCTCTAACCCAAAATGCATTTCTCACAAACACCAGACAGTTGTGTGATCATGTGATTACAAATCATCAGACACTGTAATGGGTTTTAACACAATTCTTTAATGTTCTTTAAACATCATCCAGACTCTACATACCACAGGGATCCAGCTCATTGGTGCAGGGGAGGAAAGGAGAAGAGAGAGGAAGACAGGGGAGAAACAGGAGGGTGAAGTCAGGAAGGCTTATGTCAGACAATGGGAGGGGGGGGGGGTCATTAACACACCTGTCTGGCTGCTCTTGTAAACAGCCCAGGGCGGGGCCCACTGGCCCCCACTCAGGAGTGAACAACAACATGTATCCTCAGGAGAAACAGGATATAAATAGGAAGGCGGTATCACAGGAGCAAAACAGAAACCCATCTTGGCTGTGAAACCCCCTGGTTTAAGACCAGCAGAGAGACCGTACAACCCAAATGCTCAGGGAGGCTCACAGATCTAAAAAACACAGAACTATGAAAACGCATGTCTAGAAAACAGAGATCTATGAAACATTCAGGAGATGCAGAAGACTGCTGCTGCTGCTTCAAGCCCAATGTTTGAAGAGAGATGCGAACCCTGTCTTCCAACAGGAAATACTGTTAGTCTGGAGAGTGTGTGTTTTCAATGGATGGCAGTGTGTGTGTGTGTCTGCTTGTCCTGCAGGTAAACCCTAGTATCTGTTGGGTGTGAGATCCCGTTGAATACAGAACAGCCATTGTATAGTCCATTGCCTCCTTTATACAGAAGGAAAGGCGATCCATCATAGCAATAGCACCACGTGATCCTGCACAGTCCCACCTGTGGCTCCACTGGTATTGTTTACTGTCTGATTGACAGGTGCAGAGTCCAATCAAGCAGGTTATAATCCCATCAGATGAGGACTTCTGGCTCAGGATTGGGGTGTGTTGGCCTCTCTCCAGGAGGAATCTTTTACCCAACAACCATTTAGCAAACACACATAAAATTGGCATTTATGTTTCTTAAATACATTATATGATCCACTTTAATTTTATATTTATATATTATAATATCCATTTTCATTTTGATTAAAAAATATCATTTGGAAATGAAAAACAAGAGAAATAATGACCCTTATATCCTACTATATGTCTCTACTGTTTGATATTCACAATGTGCGTGGATGGATCATGTTGAAATGGCACTGTTACACTACTAACTCTTTGCTCACTCTTTATCTATGTGTCATGACACTTTTTTGCAGCATGCTGAAGACAACAATTGACTGGCACATCACTATTAGCTACAGCCTCAAACTCAAGACAACATGCTGAAGAAAGAGCAAAGAGCAAAGGTGGGCAAACCTTCTCTCTCCTCAAACCCAAACGCTACTCGGCACCAGACCCAAGTCATTACAGGAACACAACAGTGAAAACAGCCAATGAGCAACACTGACAACCAGCCATGCAGCCATCCATGTGGCCAGCAGATGGAAAGCACACTTTAGAATCAACAACCTTTGTTTGTTTGAATGACTTGTTCTCCTTGTCTCCTCGTCACAGTGGATGAGGAGAACAAGCTATTCAAGAGAATAGAGAGCAGCATAAAAGTGTGTGATCCCCACAGAAGAACACAAATTGTCAAGCGAGGCAAAGTTTTGGAAGTTGCCACACCTTGGCTACTACAACATGCATGATGTTCAATTGAGAAAAAAAATGTAAAATTCCTAAGAATTTGCACCGGTCGAAAAGCTTGTTCAGACAGGAAGCTCTTCCTGACAACAGAACACTCAGTGGCTGACAACCATCTGGAAACTATAATGATCAACCTGACCTTCTACACAACTTGCCCTCTGACAGCCGTCCTTTGAAGGGGGAGCTGCTGTTATTGGTAAACGCTACACAATGGTGGTGGATTAATCTAGGTGACCCCAAAGAACATGATGACAATATATATATATTATAATTTCCATTTTTTCATTAACATTAACACAAACACAGGAGCAAGCAGCTATGCTAAGAATTGTCCCCACAGCGAGAAACAATATTGCCAGCTCCAAATCAAGAGCAAGGGCAAACACAATTATAAGAATACAACTATATTAAGCCCAAACAGTATTTTGGTCTGTTTTTTTTTTTTGTTCAAAATAAAGTTTTTAAAGTGTACTTTAATGGCAAGGAAAATAAGTAACAATTCAATACTCCATTAGTAACTCACATTTATATTTGTGCTCATTGGATTTATATATCTTTTCATATATTTTATACTTATATATTTTTTTTCCCCTCTGTATGTATACTGTATTATCCATGCCCAAGACAAAATATTCTTTCGACAGTGCATGACCTTACCAATATGGCCGATGAATGGAGACCTCACCAACAGGGCTGATGACCATGTGCTGAAGGCAATGCGTGGTTAATGACAGGAGACATGAGGCTGTTTAGCACCATGGGAGGTCAGGAGGGGGGGCAGCAGCCCCTCCACAGGAAGCACTTGAATGATTCTGAAGAAACCCAACTCATGTTCAGACGAAAACACTGAGGTGTGCAATGAAGAACAGTGTCTGGAAGTGGACAGAACCCTGTTAAGTACCGCATCTTGAGAGAGAGGAAAAATGGTGCCGGTTACAGAGACAATCGAGATTGGTTCCGTTTTGGGGTCCAGACTAGATTGGGCATTGCGGTTCAGACCAGTTCAGACCTGCTGTTTGTTGGCCGGACTGACCATGACAGTTTGCTGTGATTCTGATCAGTTTTAAAGGTCCTGGTTCCCACTGACCCACGACAAATTAGGGATAACTGGTAACAACGACTTGTTTCTGGGCCAGTCTACGAAGTTCCTCTCTTATGGCCTTGATAAGAGAGGCCGAGCTATGGGCTGAGGGGGAGGCATCGTCAGGGGGGTACTCTGGTGTGGGCGGGGCTAGGTGCAGGGGAGGAGCTGAGGGGTCCCGCAACGACGAACTGGGCATCTGGAACACGGAGGAGGAGGTGAACTCAGGGAACGACAGCACCTGGACAGACAGAAAGAATGACAGGAAGGTCGCATAAATCTCCAGCCAATCACATGTCTGTCTCTACAACCGCAACCCCACACTGTCTGCCCAGGCTCCCATAGTGGACTCACACTCTCCCTGCTGGTGGCTCCTGGTCTGGATAGGTCCTGGTCTGAGTGTTGCTGGTTCCAGCTGGAGCCCGTGGGCCCAGACATGCTGCGGCCCACCCCAGGATACGCACTGATCCGGCTGGACAGACCCACCTGAGTCAGGTGGTGGAGCTGAGCTCCTGGAGGACACACAGCGACACATGATCAGTATGTCAATACAAGCATAAGATCCTGCAACATACAGTATACTGCACACACACACAAACACACACACACAGTGTGCTTTACCTGTGCTGCCTCCTACAGGACGTGGTCTGGAGGAGGAGGGAGGGTCCTCGTACTGCCCCCTGTTGGAATACACAGACTCCTGCGGCAGCTGTTGCTCTCCAGCACTACTGTAGCCCCCGGAGCTTAGGCTCGGCCTGTAAACACACACACACACGTAGCTGGTCAGAATGGGTATGATGGCACAACAAGAGCTGACAAAAAAATCCTGTGAGAACTTTAAAAAGCAGCTGATTAAAGTACACCCAGCATGGAGTCTTGCTGTTCTCCCTCACCTATGCAGCAGACCTTGGACTGAGGTTGGAGACATCCCTAACTCAGCATATCTCTGAACAGAGGGGAAAAAAGAGAGGGAAAAGATAAGTCAAAAAAGAGCAGAACATAAGAGAACTGGTGTAAAAAAAGATACAGTATTTAGTATAGTGAAAATGTATTACGCTCTCTTTTAAAGCGTTTAAATGAGTTAAGAAAGGCTTTTTTTCTCTTCCGCTTGTGTATGCTGACAGTGGTGTGGATGGAGGAACAGCAGCAGCTGAGCAGCTCAGACTGACCGCAGAGAAGGGGCTGTGAGTGGGGACCGCTGGGTAGGAGGAGGAGCCCCACTGTCGCGCTGAGCGGTTCTGGGGTGAGGAGCTCGGCAGGGCAGGGCTGACCCCTGTGACCCCGGCACTGCCCTGGGAGGAGGGGGACACCAGGGCGAATGCATCGTCCAATAAGGAGTGCATCTGCTGCCGCGCCTCCTCGATGGAGGGTTGGGGCGGCACGTAGGGAGGAGGCGGGGCGGCGGAGTCAAACACCTCATCGTTAGGGGAGGGGCTTCCGTGGTCTGGGGGAAGGTCTGGATCCGACTGCATGAGAGGAAAGGAGTTAGTTTGTGGGCGTGTCTTTGGGACGTGATCGTTGCCCAGATGTGTGTGTCTCACCATGTAGGCCACATTGTTAAGTCCTGGGTATTTCCTGTAGGTGGCAGTGTGATCAGCCAGCAGACCATCTCTGTCTGTCAGTCTGTCTGTGTCAGGCAGACTGCTGTTCCCCTGTTGGTTCCTTCGCCCTCGAGGAGAGCGCCTCCCCCTGGCAGAGCAATGCATCGCAGGTAAGGCCTGTGGTCTGTTTAGCCTAAGTCTGTGATCTCATAACAATATCTATCATATCAATAATAATCTTCATGATTGTCCATATACTATAAACTGCATAAGAAGCCTGTGATCTCGGATGATGCCTCACCTTCTCCTGGAGTCGGAGGGCGTGGGTGGTGAGGGGGAGTTGGCTTGCAGGATGCAGTCCATGTGGTCGTGGGCGGAGCTGTAGAGACGCTGCACCGCCCCTCCGTGTCCCTCCCCGTCCCCAAAGGCATCCAGGATGTCGTCCATGGATGGGAACTCACACTGGCCCCGCCTCTTAGCCCGCTGCCGCAGTTTGTTCCTGTGGTGTTCAATCTCAGACTTGTGCCTCAGGGCAACCTGCACACACACACACACACACACACAGTAGAGGTCACGATATGAACAGTGTATGTGTCTCTGTGACTAAGGGCAGTGTGTGTGTGTGTGTCCTCACCTCGGTGCTGACTCTCTCTGTGAGGGAGGGGCTCTGCGACTGTGTGTGTTGCGGGGGGCTGGGCCGAGGCTGCATGGCGATGAGCTGGACCTTGTTGGCTTGGCGTTTGTGTCCGTCGGACGAACCTCGTGACAGACGGTCCACGTGGTCAAAGATAGAGGAGGAGGAGAGGAGCTCATCTGGCCCGCTGCCAGAGGGAGGGACTGGGGGAGAGAGGAGGTGGAGGTGGCAGGGTAAATCACTATAACCAGAAGGCAGGAATCACACGCTGGCAAAAACTGTGTTAAAGGATGTCTTACCCATTTTACTCCTCCCTGTAAGAGATAAAGAAAGAAGGGAAGAGCGAGAGATGGGTGGAGAGTGAAGAGAAAGTCAGAATAAATAATCCTTTATTGCTTGGCAAGACTTTACAGGTATTGTCTGAAAATAGGCTTTGTCTCCACATGCTTCCTCCATCCCAGCAGAAAGCACATGTCCACCTCCCCTACTTCTCTACTCTCCCACTGCCTCTCCATCCTGCTGTGTCTCTCTTCCATCTCTCTCTGTGTTCTCTCTAAGATGCAGCACCTTTAATCAGCTGTTCCCATGCTGAGTCAGCAGACAACTCAAGGATGGACACATGCACGCTCCTCTCTCACGCTACACATGCACGCTCCTCTCTCACGCTACACATGCACGCTCCTCTCTCACGCTACACACGCACGCTTCTCTCTCACGCAGACACACACGCATTCTTTCTCATCTGATTTATTCTCTACCTTTCCACAATCTTAGCAATTGTATTTCAGCACAGTCATTGCAGACAGAGGCTAGTGTTTAATACCATTTTTGGGCGTCTTCCTGTGCTGTTTGGCCTCACTGGGTGCAGCCACAGGCCTTGTACTCTCCTCCGCCGACTCCCTACCACTCGATTGGTCACTGCCTAATGAATCTCCATCTGATGGCGAGAGCCTGACCAATCAAAGAGAAGAACAGCCATAGGTATTCTTGCTTGTGTAAATGTGTGTATGTGTGAACCTTTTGTGTTTAAATTAATAAATGTAATGTTTACTAACCTCCCTCTACGGCGACTGTGGCGGCCCGCCTTGGTGGAGGAGCCTTTGGATTTGGGCGTGTTCAAGTCCCCGCCCTCAGAGGGCGTGACCTCTTTGATGGGTGCTGGGAGTGGTCCTGGCTCCTGGATGACCATGATGTCATCTTTACTGTGCTGGCCCAGATGCAGCTTGGCAAAGTCAAAGCCTTTTACGCTGGGAGCCTGGAGCTAGAGAGAGACTGGAGCATCAGTGGCATGTACGTGTGTTTGTGTGAAAGTGTGTGTACATCTGTATGTGTTTGTGTGAAAGTGTGTGTATGTGTGTACATCTGTGTGTATGTGTGTACGTCTGTGTGAAAGTGTGTGTATATGTGTGTGTTTGTGTGAAAGTATGTGTGTGACCTTTTGTCTTTGCTGGATGGTGTTTATGGCGTCAGGCTGGAACTCCAGCTTCTCTGAGCCACACAGCTTCCAGTAGAGGATGATGATGATGAATATGGCCAGCAGGACAGGCACCCCCACCCCCACCATCAGCCACACACTGCTGCTCTGGGTCTCAGAGGGAGGTGCTGTGATGGTCTCCACAGCTGCAACACAAGAGTCACTTGAGCAGGAGCACAAGAAATATAGGCTGTAAATGACTTAAACACAACCATGTTCATTTCCCGCTCATATTCATTCACGTCAGTCATGTGACTGTCCCACACCCTCCTACTCACGCTGAGCCAGAGGTCTCTGGACACGGTGGCCCAGGACGATGGCGGCTCTCTGGAGATCCAGGCGGTTCAGGGTGGCAGCTGTGACATCAGCAGGCAGCCTCTCTCCCCCGGGCCCCTCCACGAAGTACAGCACCTCCAGGGGCCGCTCCTGCCCCGACAGTAGGGACACACGCACCACCTGGGGATGACATCACAGCACACGAGAGCTACGATTACTCCTTCAGAAGACGCTTTTATCCAAACGCACAAAAGTGCATCGCATCTGTGGGGGCCCTCTGACACAAGCTCGTTCCTGCAGTGTGTGTGTGTGAGATGCGAGGCCATGTGTGTGTGTGTGTGTGTGTCGACCTGTATGCTGTTGTTTCCCACTGCGGTAGCTCTCCTCGAGCGCCGTCTCATCCCCTCCCCCAGCCCTTCCTCCAGCAGCAAGGCCAGCCGTCTCTCCACACGAGCTTTGAAGCTCCTCTCAGTAACCATCTGCTCTTGCACGCCCAGGAGCACTGAAATAAACACATGAGGACCCTTGAGCTTGTCCCTCCGCCCACTGCTGCTGGACTGATGCCAGAGCATGGAGGAGGAAAAGGAGGAGTCTCACCTGTGCGGACCCAGGTGGAGCGTAGATGGTGAGAGATGTTCAGCTCCGGGTAGTGGAACGCTACAGCCAGACACACACACACACACACAGTCAGGGAAGAAGAGAGTGACACAGACTAAGTGACACACTTCACTGGGTAATTACAGTAAAGCTGTTTCAGCGTGCGCTCGTTTCGACAGCGCGTTGCGACTTACGTTCAGCAATCTGCAGCGCCGGGAAACCCAGGTAGAAGCTGAACTCCACCGTGCTGAGCTTCCTCATGTGGTCGCTGACCTCCGACCCCAGCAGGTAGCCCCGCCCATCACGCACAGCAAAGGTGATGTCCACTGGAACCTTCTGCTCACCCACAGGCTTGACCACTCCCATGGTGATGTTCAGGAGCTAGAGTGCACATTCCCATAAACACACACACAGGTAAGATCATGTGACAGTACTTCGAGGGGCACACAGGAAGCACTCGTCCACTGTGTGTGTGTGTGTGTGTGTGTGTGTGTGTGTGTGTGTGTGTTTACCTGCACGGTGACGTTGCCCAGCTCATGTGAACGTCGACGTGTCTCAGTGTACGCCATCAGGAGCCCCCGCTCCACACGCTCACTGAAGTTACACACACGCACATCCACGTGGCTGGGAACAAACTGTAGCACTGCAACACACAAACAGACACACATGATGACATGGACAGATACATGTGATTTAACTAAACACAGAGACACACACAGGTGCTTCCTACCTGAGTGGATCTGGTATTTGTGGTCTGGTACAGTGTAAAGGGGAGAAATTGCTGGAATGGGGGAGAAGCTGCGAGATGATTGGCGCAGAGCGTTGATGACGGACATGGCGGTGAAAATGATAGGCCCCGCCACAGCACGAAAGGCAAAACTGGACGGAGTTCTCAGGAACTGGTGGAGAGAAGAGAAGGTGAGGTGGAGCGGTCATCTGTTAAGCCCTGTTAAGAGGCCTGCATGAGGGCCATGTGAGGGTCTGGGGAGTGCTGAGGACAGTTTACCTGGAGCTCTACTGAGCGGTTGAATTCTCTCTTAAGGATGTCTCTCACCTGGCCAAACCCTACAGTGGAGCTTTTGGGCATGACTACAAGAAAGATCGATCACGTTCATTAAAAAAATTACTACTGTTGATCCAGACATTAAACAGACTGCAGGAATATAAGATTTACAGGTCCAAGCAACAACAAAAAAACAATTCTTTAGAAGTAGTACTCAAAGTAGTAAAACATGGTTCAGTAACAACCTTCATGCAAATATGCTAACTTTAGATGATTCATCTCATATATATAAAAGTACAAAGAAAAGATTTGTCAGATTTTGTGGCACCATCTTACCCACTCTGACCAGGTACATCTCTGGCTTAGTGACATTGCACAGATACTGTCTTCCAAGGGGGGTCTGCACCACACGAGGGGGGGACACTGCCGGGGGCCTGGTCACACTTTGAGTTGTGGTAGAGACGGTTGTGGTGGTCGTTGCCTTGGTGGTGGTGGGCTGGGTGCTGGGATCCTTGGCTACAGGAGGCGGGGTCTTGACCGTGATGACTTCTCCCTCCCCGGAGTCCCGCCCTGGTTGTCTCCCAGGGGCCTCAGGCCAAGTGGGGGGGCGAGGTGGGGCCTTACTGGTGGTGTTGGAGGGGGGACGTGGGGGGTGCTTCCCTGGGGTAGATGGGTGGTCTTTGGGCCTTGGGGCAGAGGGATGGGGGGGGGGTTTAGTGACAGACCTATCAGGAGGAGTGGGGATACCTGGCCCCCGATGGAGGGTGGGAGAGAGATCCAGAGGGGGGGTAGGCTCAGCTGAAGGGACTGAAGGCTGCTTGGGCTCCCGGCCTGGAGGAGGATGGGAGCTGGGAGAGGGTTGAGAGGGATGGCCGTGTGTGTGGGTATGAGAGTGTGTGTGTGTGGTAGTGGCGGTGGGCCTGATGACAGGTTTAGAGCTGCGGTTGACAGCGTCCAAGTCCGGAGGCGTAGGTTCTCTACTTTTGTCTCCCTGTCTTTCTCTCTCTCGTTCCAACTCTCTGGTCCTCTCCTCCTCTCTCTCGCGGGCCAGCAGGTTGGTGTAGTACTCCAGACTGTTCATGTCTGGCAACAGCAGCTCGGTGGGCTCCAGGGGCAGCATGTCCTCCAGGTCGTAGTCCTCTTCATCCCAGGACGGGCCATGCTGGGCTGGGTGGGTGGGGAGACCACCCCGCAGCGGGGTTGTGGGGAAGGAGGAGGATGGGAGGAGCGAGGAGAGCGGGAGGGTGGGTCGAGAAGGAAAGGAGGTGTCGTAGGAGACCTCGTCGTCGGGGTCATAGGTGTGGCTGGGAAGGGGCGTGGCCAGAGCCAGCTCCTCCCCATCCGGGACCATGAAGGAAAGTGTTTCCAGGTAGTCCCCAGAACCCCAGGACTCCTCCAGGGAGGGGGAGTGGTCCCAGGGCGGAGGAGGCGTGAGGGTGGGCTGGGCGTGTGGGGGAAGGGGAGGGGGGTGGCTGGGGGACAGGAGGTCAGGGGGTCTCAAGAGGAGGTGGATGCCCTGAGCACCTGAGTCCGAATCATCTGCTGAGCCGACACTATCACTACCCTGGTGCCCAGTGTCTTCAGGGTGGCCAGCTCGAGGACGTCTAGAAGAAGGGAGATGTGATGAAGGCTGTGCCGTCCTGTTGGTGCCTGTCTCACCTGCAGAGAGAGAAGACACAGAACCACAGTCACACAGTGTGTGTGTGTGTGTGTGTGTGTGTGTGTGTGTGTGTGTGTGTGTGTGTGTGTGTGTGTGTGTGCACAGTATGAAGGCAGCAGGCTCTGCTGCACCCCTGCTGACTACAGAGAGACCTGGATGAGGCAGATCTCCATGGGCAAGAACAAGACTGATCACACCCAGGCAACGTATTCTTTTCTTTTCAACATTTTGGATGTTTGGCCCAAAAAGGAATGAAAGTTAAATACATTTTCAATACATATCTATTTCAAAAGCAGTCTCACAAATGTATGACATGAATGCAGTTTTGTATGCATCAGGCAACAATGCAGCAGCTACTATCGTTAATTCTTTATGTCTGAAATCAACATTATTACTTGTATGTTGTGTTTTTGTCTAAATACACACACTGCCAAGCTTATACCGTACAAATCCATGTTTAATTACACACTCATTCCAGTGGGGGGAACTGGACTAGAACTGATTAAACAGAGTACACCCTCTATCATTTCTCTACTAGTTCTCTCTTTATCCATCCATCAATCCATTTATTTATTTCTCTCCGCCCACACCCTTCTATTCCACCCTTTCCTGGCTACACGGATGCAGGCCGTATTCTACAGTAAATCACAGCACACAGCATCATCCTTTCCCTAGCCTTGACTCTTTCATCGTTGTGCCGTGTGCTCTCTGTGCCGTTGCCGTGGTGACGCGGTGCTTTGCGGCAGCATCACGTGCTGTGGGGCGGCGGGCTCATTGGTATGCTGGAGACAAGGCTCCGAGCCCCTCCAGCCAGCAGCACACAGGATCACCACACACACACACACACACACACACACACATTCATTACTCTGACACTGAGCGAGTAAGTGGGAAAGAGATAGCGAATGGGAGGGGGCAGAAGGCATAACATGATGTAGAGGGGGAACAGAATTAGAGTGAGAGACATATAAAGAGCGAGAGATCAGACTGGAGATTGGTCTTCTAAGAATAGCAGCACGCAACACATTCACTCAATGCAAGGTTGATGACTAAATTTGATCACAATGATCAAATCTAAGACGCATTCCCAGAACCAGCTCTGGCCTTTAACACTCATTAGCCTTGTCATGTGTGAGGGTGGTGAGTGTGTGTGTAGGTGTGTGAAAGAGACAGTTTGAATCAGACTGCGTGGTGATTCTCTGTCTATCTGCTCCTGAGTCAGAGGCAGAGGAGTGACAGAAGAACACACTGCTGCTGTGTCTATTAAAAGACACACAAACAGGAAGTGGATTTATGGGTATGAAACTGCCATAACCACGTCCAAATCCAAGACCCCTGGCAGCTCCCCTCTCTATCAGTGGCCATGTAGAAACCATCTCATCTACGTCACTTACCTGCAACAGGTGTGCTGGAAGTCACCATGGAAACCAGCATGCTTGCTGTAAGAAGAAGCACAGTAGTGCGCAGGCGCCAAGAGGGTTTTTGGTCCATCCTTGAACCCCCGCTTGCCGGCATCAGAGAGTCCATGGCATCAGAGTCACATTAGGCCTTTACGTTCAGCGGACGCCATCCTCCTCAGCGGGCCGCCGGTTTGCACCCATAACCTCCTGATCTCGGTCAGCTAGACGGCCCCTGTTCGAGATCATGAGCATTGTGGATCGGCTACAAACATGCCGGTTTTTTGTGACATTACTGAAGCAGAGAGGCCGCTAACATTCATCTAGTCCAGGGGTAGGGAACCCTGGTCCTTGAGGGCCATAGTCGTTAGTCATGTTTCCCTACTCTAGCTACTCTACCTGATTCCAATGAAAGGTCGTTATCAAGCTCTTTGGAAGCCTCATTATTAGAATCAGGTGTGCTGGAGCAAGGAATCACCTAAAACATTCAGGACTATGGCTCTCAAGGACCAGGATTCCCTACCCCTGATAGTCTCACCACTGGCTGACTGACCCCATTACTTGGCATCTAGCCTACATCTGCCAAGATTTCTCACCATCATATTCTGAGAATACAGCCTATGTGTCCCGGACATTTTGGGATATACAAACTATGGAATAAATGCTACGTAATTGATTCAGGGTTTGGCAATTACAATATCGGTCATGACACCATTTCAAATAAAGGATTCCTGAAGCAGGCTACTTAACATTAAATTGGTAAGAGCATTTGAAGAGCGCTTGAAAATGATGTGGTTGCATCCACGTTTACGGTGTTAAGAAGGATGAAAAGGGCGGCAAGCGCAGCGTCCAGAACATATGACAAGACTACAGATCAAAAACCCTAAATTAGGCCAGACAAATAACGACATTAAGGACAGGAAATATACCAAGCTACCATGCATATAACAAAAATCGTCTTGAATGACTCATTACCGTTCAAAATCTTTTTAAATGGATATTTTCACATGGCTATTATAAAGCCTACCTGTCATCCTGGAGATGCGGCGGTGCGGACGCGTCACGCGCCTCCCAGCTTCGCGTAGCCGCGCGAGGCGCGCTCGCGCTCCATGCCGAAAGAAGCCAAATGATGATACGGCGGCTATGAATCCGATTCTGCCCTAATGATCAAACAGTGGAATAATCCTCGGCAGCCTAATTAACGAAGGGCAATCTCATCTGATGACCAGCGTCCATCCACGCCGCACTGTACCTACACTACGTCGTGACGTCATTGATGAAGCGCAAACCCCAGACAGCAGAGTGGCAGCATGAAGAATCCATGATTGGAGGCTCATCAACACCCACTACACACGAATCTTTCAATAGAGCCGAATAACCGTTGATTCTGTTCTGTGCATTGCACGTCATGGATGTCAATATGAACTAAACACCCATACTGGTTTATCATGGGGAAAGTGGAGAAATGCAAAACGTTTGGAAGAATTTGCAGCAAAACGATTTCTGCCCCGCCCCTATTTCAAAATTAGTGCCAACCATATAACAGACAATTGGTTGGGAACCTGGCATTCATATTACTGCACAGAATGTGTATTTTGAGCAAAGGCTGAACACATATGCTTATTCAAAAGCCAATACAAACATTATGAGAGAAATAACCAAGTTGAACCCACAGTATCAACCAGACAATATACAATGAGGTCAACTGATCTTGATTAGATGTATTTAACATTTTATTCAGGTATCCTCATGATCCACACTGATATAGTATCCTTGAAGCTAATCATATATCTTTAGCTTAATATAAATTAATGTTGCACCACAAATCTAAAGATTACAACTTCATTAATTGTATATTTCCTGATGCAGAACCCAAACATTCTGATTCTTCGAATGGTGACAGGTGCCTCCTGAACAGACAATCTGGTCACAGCACAGATGATAAGTCAGTTGGTGCATATTCAGATCCAGATTTGGGTGAATAGACAAACTATTGAGATGACTGTCATTCTCACCAACTCATCCATATTCAGCAGCCAAAGTGAAGGCGGTCATTCATGAATGCAGTGACAGATCAGTCTGTGCTTCTCTTTATCTGTCCCTCTGCCGTGCTCGCCCTCCCTCCCTCTACCGCACCGTCTTGGTCTCCACCTCGGTGACAGAGACGAAGCGAGGGCGGCGGCGAACCTTCCTCTTGGTGTTGTGTTTGGGATTCCTCTGGTACATGTCTGCAAGGACGAGGAAGAGACAGTTCAGAGGTCATCCTATGTCAGGTTTGATCTGCTAACATAGACATTTTAATGATGCTTTGTCTGTTTATTTACAAAACTGTACAAATATGCAGGTGTGGTTGAGGCGTGTATTATTACCCTGGAAACTAAGATAGTACTGTCGGTGACCTTTCATGACAGTGACCTCGGCCGAGCTGTCGGCCAGGAAAGCCTCTTCCAGATCCCGGGACGACACTGATGTCACGCGCTGTTTGTCGTCCTGACAACAATCATTAACAATGAATGAAAATGATAATGAGGACAGTTTTATATAGTATATAGTATAGTATACAATGTAAAACCTGCGACCCACAGTAAAATACTGAGCTACACCGATGGCTCGCAGGTAACTTTTTCCTCTCTGGGAAGGTCGGAGAACTTACAGGTCGTCCATACTCAATCCAGTTTTCATGGTCACCCTTGTAGTACCACCGCCACTCTGTGGTAAGGATGTAGTGCGCTGGCTTCATCACCGAGGAAACCGTTGATAGACGTCGCACAGGTTCCGACTCCCTCGTCATGGTCAGGAAGTCCACTGGCCGGGAGCCCAGACTGCAGAACCAGAGGACGGAACATTAGCAGTAAGATCGCATAACAAGAGAGGTTAAACGGTTAACATTCCTAGTAGAGGGAGTTGACCTCTGACCTGTGAGTGTTGCGGGGGTCACAGTAGGCCCTTTCGATGTCCTCCATGCGTCTCAGGTCTCTCCAAGCACCATCGAACACCTCCCACTTATAAGGCAGGTTGAAGTGCACACGGATACATTGGTCTGGGAGAAATAAAATTTCACAAACTCTTTTAATATACACACACACACACACAAACACTACATATATGGAAGGAGAGAGACGAGAAGGTGACTTCACCCTGAAACCGGCAGTTTCTCCGTATGAAGTGAAGGCAGATTTCAGTCTTCTCCTCTCCGGTTCGAACTACAGGTCTTGGGATCTCAGCTATGCGTTCTGTCACAAACAGAAATAAACACAGTTCTATTCAGATGCTTCCATTACAAAGATGTCCATTCCATTCCAAATTCATGTTATCACAAGGAAACACTAATGCTGTAAGCAGAAAGGAAACCACATACCTCTTGGGACGTGGGGTACAGGTGTGGTGAGTTGGTAGATGTTCTGGTAGATGAAGGGCAGGTCGTGGATGATGTCACCACCGAGGCCCCTCTCTTCCAGCATGCGGCGGCCATGTTGGTCGACGACGTGTTGGCGTTTACATTTGTGCCCAAACATGCAGTCGCCTTGAACAAAGTGCATGCACATGTGCACCTTGGTGCAGCTGCCTCTGAAGGTGCAGGCACCATGTGGACCAGACCCCTTGTTGTAGTGAGAGCACACCTGACAGGATGGAGCACAAGGCAGTGTCAGTCAACATCCCCATGGCAACACATCTACACACACACACACACATACACACACATCCAGTCCACCACAGGCCATTTAGGTGCCTTTAAGAGGCTTTTGCAAAGAGACAAAAAAAATACAAAATCAAACCTTACACACCAAATCTTTCTACTTTACCTCTCTGGAAACTGAAATTCCGCAGGAAAATATGTCATCAACAGTGTACTTTTTAATATTTTTGCTGCTTTGTTTTTGTTTTTATTTGTTATTTCACTTTTGTTTCTTTTCTTTTTTCCTTTTTTTTTATAACAAACTTTTCCTTAGGTCCAAAGTGGCTTGTCTTCTTCCTCCCAGCAACCAGAGGAATTGAATGGCTGATCTTCACCCATACTGGGCTTACGATAGAAGCGGTTTTTTTTTGTTCCCACCCCCCCCCCCCCCCGCTTTTATACTTTGTACCTCGTGGGAGCGATTGTTTTAGACTTGTCTGACAACACATTATGATGGAGGTATCCACATCTCCATTTGGTTGCATGTGAGTGTAGCTGGTTCTCATTTTCAGAGGTGCCATCCAATCAGAATGCCGGCTTCCCTTCTCACTGGAAGTGAACCTAACTTTGAACCTTTCAAGAGATCCTGCACACAACAGGAAATAGGCTATTCCTGCCCTAGCCTCTTGGGAGACAGATGGGAGAGAGAGCACTAAAGAGAGCATGAGAGAGCTGAGTTCCTAAATAAAAGTGTACACCCGAATACTGCTAAACTTGGAGTGAAGAGCGACACACAACAGTTGAAGCACCTGCAATGCAGAAATGTCCCACATTTACAAGAAGGTCAAACTGAATAAATCAAAAATGGAGATAACAAAAGCATTTGTAGTCAAAACAAACACTGGCCTAGCTACATCCTGCTTGGGGCTGAGAGAAACATTTACTGGTAGAGGACCACGATAGGACTTTGGTAGGGAAGAACTGGGTGTCAGAAACTGTGTTTTGAAGTATAGTGCGTGAGTGTTACCTCCGGCAACAGGGTGGGGTCATTTTGCAGGAGGAGCAGGAAGAGCTCTTCTTCATGCAGCTCGTGCAGGGTGCACTCTCTCAGGAGGGGGAAATTATGCTCCGATCGCACGTCATGGGAGAATTTACAAGGCTTCCTGGTGAGAGAACAGGGGAGAACACAATGATCGCAAAACAGTGTGACCTGGGAAGCACATGTGCTTTGTGTATAGTGGATGTTAGGTTAGGATTATAAAATGTCAAACCATTTGCATGTGTCAACCTCATTTTCTATATGGGGATGGTTAAATGACGGTAATCGGGTAGGTTTCACCAATACATTCATCGATATTGGGATACCAAATGACCCAAACAACACAGTGGAAGGGGGCGTGGGCCGTTCAGTCTACCAAGACTTAACTTGTTTTGGCCCAACGTCCAGATTGCATTCATAACAGCACCTTACCTGCCTTTCCCGTATCTGCAGTTCCCATAAACAAAATATTTGCACAGGTGAAGTTCTGGGCAATTGGAGCATTCTTGTTTGGTGTAATTTCTGCAAAGTCTCAGAGACGTTTTGGCGACAATGGTGCAGTCGGTCCCCCATTCGTCCGTCTGCTCTGTGTTCCTGACCACCAGGAATCGAGGACACTTCTTCACTATGTACCCGAAGTCTTCCTCGGTGATGTCGAAACGCTGCAGCACCTTTCTGTGCAACTGCAAGAGGACCATGGATCCTTTGTTGCTACATAATACACTAGTGGCGTAGTGAATTACTCTTGCATAGCTGGACATTTTTGGTAGATTGGGTGCTAAGGGAGCTAAGCTACGGATCCTCAACTACCTTGGTCCCTTTAAGAGGAGCGGAAGCTGCCGCAACAACAGGAGCGCTGCTCATGTCCTACTCATGTCCTCCACTAGGGGGCGATAGGATCTATAGTACGAGGGTCATTCAATCAAAAAGGTGAATTTTTCGGTATAAGGACTTCTAATACAGATAGAAGCTTAAATATATATATATATTTGTTTTACTTCTTTTTCACATGGATGCAATTTTGTAATTTGTAACAAAAAAGTAAGCTTCTATCTGTATTAGAAGTCCAGAATGTTTGTATTCATGGAACAAACCATAGGAGAAAAGCAACTTCGAATGTCATCCTCGTGGGGGCGCTATAAGTAAACTCAGTGACATTGTAGTAAAGTTTCATTAACCTCAGACTATCCGTAGTGTTGTTAAAGTAGCAACATGGCAGGTGCGGTGCAATACCTTGTGATCTGCCAAGCTAGACTTAAATCATCCCTAAAAAAGGAGCTTTAACCTCATGCATGATCATACTTCTTAGAAGTACTACAATTATATCCACCAGCTGTACCTACGACGAATGAATCAGGTCATTAGACCACCATTAAAACTGAAATGGTGGTGCCAACGATGCAAGCTTCCCTAAATAGCATCGGTCATCGGTCTTTCCTGCTGTAGATCTGCCTGTAAATCTGCTCCTCCTGCACCATGACCGATGCCGCGCGAGAGGAGGAACTGCAGCCGGTGCCGCGCGAGCGGGCCATCCTGGAGAGCTTCTTCACGCAGCTCGGCATGTTCTCCTTCGATCGTGCCAAGGACTACGTGGAGAAGGAGAAGGACAACAGCAAGGGTGCTGGGGCGATCTGGGCATCTCTACTGGCAGCCCTCGCTCACCTGGCGGTGGCTGAGAAGGCCTACCACAACATGACATTCCTTGGACAAAAGCTGGGTAGGTTTTAAAAAAGGCTTATTTTTAAAGTTTGACAGCCAGCAAAGGGGCACCTAAACTATAGAGTCCCTGTTTGATCATAATCAGTTCCTGCTCGATCATAACTTTATGTCTTAACAGACCTTTTACTGATAGTGTCAAACGTAGCCTCTGTGTTGCATACCTAGCCCTGTATTCATGGCTTGGACTTGAGTTGTTAGGATCCCAAACAGCAGATGGCGTCACAACCCCAAACAAGTTTTCAAGAGCACACAGTGTTCCCCATGTTAACATTGTGAGAATTTCATGATGATCATCTTAACATCTCCTTCATTTGAGTTTGGCCTAAATCTGTTGGGTGGGGTGTCTATTACCTGCAGGTGGGCAGTCGTTTTTCAGTCGTAAAGACTCCATCCGTACGATCTACACGTCTCTCTACAATGAGCTCAGGAAGGTGGTGACCACAGGGCGCCACGCCCAGCCCGGTGTCGCCCCCTACTTAGAAGACCTGCCATCACATCTGTCAGAGCAGCTGTGCCACTTTGCTCAGGCACGCATGGAGATGGCAGACCTGTATGAGAAGATGCACGTGCTGGGTAGCCAGAAGAACATCAACTCAGAGGAGCTCATTACAGCCTTGGAGGTGGTACTGCAGAAGTACAGCTCCAGGTCTGTGTGTGTGTGAATGTGTGTGTGTGTTGTGGGGGAGGGAGGGTCTGATATCATTTGTTTCTAGCAAATACATTTTTCCTTCTCTGACTGTATTCTATAATAACCCCTTCCCCTCCAGGTTCCACCACCCAATCCTGGGTCGCTTAGAGGGGGGCTTCCAGACAGAGGTAGATGTGGTGACCCAGCTCCTGCGCTGCCAGGCCCAGGTATCTGAGTGGCACTTCCTGCCTGCCTTACTCAGCCTGCATGGGGCCAGCACCAAGCTGACTGCCTGGGGGCAGCTCTTCCAGCGCCAGAAAGAGACCCGCAAGCATCTGTTCGGGGGCCAGTCTCAGAAGGCCGTGCAGCCGCCTCACCTGTACCTGTGGCTGCAGCGCATGCAGGTGGCCCTGCTGGCCAAGTTCAGCTTCTACTTCCACGAGGCGCTGAGCCGCCAGGCTGCCCCTGCAGACATGAGGGCGGCCACCGCCCGCACCACCCCCGACTACCACGGCAAGATCTGCTCTTTCATCCGCAGGCACGACGCCAACAACGTGTCGCTGGTGTTCGACAACCGCGGCTCGGACAGCTTCCAGGGCCACGGCTACCACCACCCACACTCGTACCGCGAGGCGCCAAAGGGGGTGGAGCAGTTCCCCGCTGTGGTGTCTCTGCCCTCCGGGGAGCGGCCTCTCACCCACTGGCCCAACGTCATCATGATGATGGGGGACCGCGCCACCGAGCTCAACACACTGGACAAGGTGGTTCACTTCTACGACGACAAGGTCCAGAGCACCTACTACCTGACCAGGCCTGAACCCCACTTCACCCTGGTGGTCATCTTCGACGGCAGGAAGTCAGAGAAGGACTCTCACATCACAGCCTTCCTACAGGAGATCTCAGGATCGCTGAGGAACTCGAAGCCCTTCAGCTCCCTCAAACCAGGCTCCAAGGGCTGAGCTAGATGCTATCCTGCAGAACCAATTAGCAGAGACGCTTTCAACCACTAACCTCGGGCTTGAGTATTTAATTGCAGTTTAATTTTAGCTTGAATTTCGTTTTAAAGATTTCAATGGTCCAACTGTATCAGGCTTCACATCCTGTCTTTTGCCAAATCAGTTCCTGGTCAAAGAATAGCTCTACCTATGAATGTGGCCTTCTAATAGTGGACTGTTCTGGAAGATTCGAATCCTGTCTTTGTTATGCTGCAGGGTGCAACTCATGTTGACTGTATATCTGTATATAATGTTTACTGTATTAGGAAAAGCACTTTTTAGTTTAGCGAATTCAATTATCAAGTGTTGTGCTGTCATTAAAATAAACTAGTCAGCAGATTGGGATTTCTGACAACAGTTCGAGAAGTTCTAAAGGTTTGCGTGCGCTCTCGTAAATGGGTTGGATGCGTTTGCGTACTTTGTTCCAGAGAACAAACACTGCCTGCATGATAACCACACCCTTGTAAAAGTTTTAGAAAGGACACGCTATGTGGAACAGAAGAGGATTACGCGTGAGCCAGGAATACCAGTGTTCAGCCTGCCACTTAACACATTCATGTAAATCTTCAGTGTTAATTAAAAGGCGCACAGAATGTTAATTTATTTAGCTTTATTTATAATAAATACAACACATCAATACAATCCATTTGGCTATAAGAGCTCATTGTTAGGAAGCTCCAGTTTCAGATACAGCAACACTAACAGACAAAACCATTTTCCTTTATTATCAAACATTCAGAGAACCCTCCCTTTTAGTTAAAATGCACCAACATGTTCTGATGCTACATGCCAAGTACACAGTCCTATACATCAAAGTGCAATGTCACAATGGATTAACTCTAGAATTCATAATTCAGTAGTCTACTAAACACTAGGATTATTTCATTCTGCTGCTGCTCTTCATTCAGTTCATGCACGAGTGACCCACAACTCCCCAAAAAGACAAGGGTAAAAAAAGGCACTTTCACATACACATACACACACACACACACACACACACACACACAAACAGATGTACACACCCTTAGCCCGTCTTTGCAACACACGTCCCCATTTCTCTACACATTCACATCGATCACCAACCTAGTTAAAGAGGCCACATTCAGTGTGCTGTTCAAGTGTTTTTGGGTATTAAACACAGCGCCCCACCCTGTTAGTTTGCTGTGAATTTAAGGTTATCAAGTGACTTCAGAGTAATAACCAGGTAAACCGTGTTCCACACACCCACACACACCCACACACACCCACACACACACACACACACACACACACACCCACCCACACACACCCTTGCCAATGTGACATGCTTTTTTTCAAACCACACACAGTTGGGCATTCACGCAAACCATCCCGAACCTGCACATGTTTGGAATTTTCATGGCGAGCATGAATAATCCAACATGTTGAACTGGAAGCCTCCGCACTTTCAAGAGAACAGAACAAGAGCAGGCAGGGACAGACTGACAGACAGACCAACGTGCACACTCTGTTTCCATCACACATGCACACACACAGACACACTGTATTGGGAAAGAATAATTAACTGTGCGCACACACACCAACACACACACCCATTCCAGAAATGGTACAGTCCAGGCCCCTACCTACTCCATCACTAAACCACCACCCTGTTTCAACTCTGGTCTGGGTCTAGGTCCACAGAACACATGAAGGCTGTTAATCTAGTGAGTCATCGCCACTTTGGTGACATCAGAGCCCACTGAACATTCATTAGATTGCTGAACAGTCGTTTAATACTAGAACATTCATTAAATAGCTGAACATTGGTTAAATATGTGTGTTTTGTCAACATTTACCTCAAGAGGCTTTGTTTGAGGCAAAGCGAGTTTAGCAGCTGAACCAAGTGATAAAAGAACCAAAAGAATCACGCAGACATCATCGTTCCATCATCCTTACTCTTCCCCACTGTGTGAACCATCCTCACCCCTAACAGGCCTTCACTCTGCAATGACCAATGAAATCACTCACCGTAAACGCAGCAGCCAATCGAAACACACTAAGAATACAGCAGCCTTTCGAGATAGGCTCCTCAGCTAGCGCGGGCCTATCTTTATGACAATACAGTCAACGTTCACGTCACGGAAACTACAGTTCACTGAAGGCAAACTACACTTCCCACGTATCTGACTACATCTTATACACAGGACAGGATTTCTGCCTCAGTTTCTTCCTCTAACCCTCCCATTTAGCAGTCCTCTAGCTAACCTTTGATAAATGCTTCGATACATGGAGAAAGTAAACTCCTACACACCAAAGAGTACACACCAACCTGACGACACACATAAATATCATGGCATATCATATCGTATTTCATATCATATATTATATTTTAGAATGACTACATAAAACCCTTTTTTCACCTTCCTGTTCTACCTTGTCTACCCTCATGATTATGAACAGTAAGCAGTACCCTGTTCTCCACTTCTTTCCCAGTTTAGGCCTGGGTTGGCCTGATTGGGCCCCGTTTTAGCTCACATGGTGCAGGACTTGTCCAGCGGTGGGGGCAGAGGGGGGGTGCTGCTCTTGGGTGGGACCAGGGGTTTAGGCCTCAGAGCAGGAGGGCGCAGGGGGGCCCCCATGCGAGCCGCTGCCACAGGCTTGAAGGAGCCCAGAGTGTCAGGCGAGGGGTTGGAGGGCCTGGGGGGTCCAGGGGGAGGCCCAGGGAGGGGGCTGAGGGGGCTTAAAGGGCTGAGGGGGCTGGGGGTGCCTGGGGTCCCGGGGGTCCCTGGTGTGCCCGGTGTGCTTGGGGTGCTGTGGGGGCTGGGAGACTCTGAGGAGCAGGCTGTGATGGGGCCGTTCTTAACCTGCTCCAGCGTGTCCAGAACCACATCAGGAGCCGGTCTGCAGCCCTGCCTCTCTAACTGGCGGAGCTCCCCCAGAGTCTCCTCTATGTCCTACAGGAAGACATTCACATTCAATACAAATGTAACACTAATTCAAGTCTACTAATGTTGGAGAACTGTGTGTGTGTGTGTGTGTGTGTGTGTGTACCTGTGCCAGTGTGTCTGGGTCCAGTGTTCTGGAGCGGTGCGACTCAGTGAAGCTGTGCTGCCCACTGCTGGAGCGCCGGATGGGCGTGTCTTCAGGCCGGCGAAGCGAATCATGTCGGCTCACACTCACCGTAACCGCGGCAGCAGAACGACGCCGGCGCTCTGGGCTATCCAGGGGCGGGGTCATGCCCTGGCCCCGCCCCAGTAAAAGCTCACGTGGACTGAAGTGGCCAGTCACAGGCGGGGAGCTCCTCTCTAGCACCCCTCCGTTGCCATGGCAGTGGCTGTCGCTAGAGCGTCCCAACGGACGACGGAAAATACCCTCAGTCCTCTTCCTGCGGTGGCTATTATCGAAATACACACTTAGTTAGATTAGCTTAGCGCTGACCCACAGACTAGAACACATTAGCTGAGCCTGTTATCTAGACACATGTGGGATGTGTTTAGCATGAAACATTTACATATATATTCATTGCCAGACGCTCTTATCCAGAGCACAGGGACATTCCCCCTGAGGCAAGTAGGCTGAAGTGCCTTGCCCAAGGACACAGCATCACATAGCCACAGCCAGGAATCAAACTCGCAACCTTCCAATCACTAGCCCAATGCCTTAACCGCTGAGCCACATGACCCCCCGGTGGTAGCTTGTTGACTGACCTGTTGTAGGCCTCTGGTGGTCTGATGTCAGTTGGGGAACTCAGGTCGGATCTGGTTCTCTTGTCGTCAGAACCGGACGTGTTCCCGTTCCCGCTGTCACTGTCGGTTTTCTGACTGAGCGTGTCCGACATCACGTCAGTCCTACGGCACCAAACAGAGCGTCTAACCAACCAATCAGACCAGTCGTTAATTACCTGTTCATTAGCAAGTGATTAGGTACTCCCCGTCCGTCTATACACCCATTCATCCACCAGATAATCCATACGTCTAAAGACGCCATCAATCGATCCATAAGGTTCTGGCACAAACTGTGGGGTTGTTCTCATTAACATCCCATGTTAGTAACGTGTGTGGGTAGTGTGTAGGCAGAGGGTGTGCTGGGGTAAACTTGCCTGTCCTTAAGCAGGATGTACTGGTGAGGCACCAGGCCATGACTCCCGTTGTGTCGCCCCTCCCACCAGTCATGTGACGCTCTCTGGTAGAGCTGCAGAGACGCGCCCTTCTTAAAGGAGAGCTCCCGTCCAGAACGACCAACGTAGTCAAACCTGGCCACTGCCTCCACAGCCTCCCCCTCTGAGAAAGGGAGAGAGAGAAGGGGGGGGGGGAGGGAGAGAGAGAGAGGGATAAGAGACAGACACAATGATAGAGGTGAACTTATCAATCATCTGTCTCTGTCACCATCCCCCCAGAGCTCCACCAATAGGAATGAAGGAGACTTGGAGGGAAATCTTCCTCTTTTTAATCCCTGTTTCCTCTGTGCCTCCACAGAGGAAAATCACACACAGCTCACAGCGAGACTCAGAGGAGGAGGAGATGGGAGGGGGGGGGGAGCTGGTCTCTAAGGCTGCTGTTGCCATGACGACAGCTCTCAATTGGTTGGATGAGAGAGAGAAGCCCAGTGGATGATTGTGTGGGGGTCGGAGGTCAGGCATACCCTCCTCACTAGTCTGTGTCTCCGTGCCGCCATCCGGTTCGGCATCCTCCAAGGCTCCTGGCTCACTGAACGGACTCTCGCTGAGCAGGAGGGGGGGGGGGGGGGGGGGGTAGAGAGAGGAAGACAAAGAGTGAGGGAGAGAATCGGAAAGTCAGTCCCAAACTGCAGCAGTCAGCAGTACCGCTAAATGCTGGTCTTGCTTGATATTTCACACAGACAAAAAAAATGCAACCTCCGTGAGCAGATGGTTGGACAGCTGGCAAATCAGTCTAAATGTACAGAACCTACAATGGTATATCAATTACTGCCCATCCTGTTAGCAGAGGCAGATTCCTCAGTCTTACCAGTACTGGTCTCCTGTCATGCACTTCTCATAGACCGGCCCCGGAAGCTCCTTGGTGTCGGGGAAGATGTTGTCGTTGTGAAGGATGACCGTTTTGACAACCTCATTGACATGTGCCTGGCAGGCCACCTGGTCCAGGGTGTCTGGGGTGGGCAGCAGGGTGGGGCCAAACACTATGGCCAGGTTCCCTGCATCCATCATGTTCTCATCGCTGTACTGAGACAGACTGCAACAAGAGGTTCACATTGTTAAACTTCCTGATGGCATCACACAAAAGCTATGTTACACTCAAGTTTGTATCAAGGATACAAACACTGGCAAAATATCCTATTTCAATTCCATCTTGTAGCACCAACCAATTGATGTTGCCAGACAGGATTCAGTTTCGGTACATAACACATGAGCATCACACTTTTTTTCTTTTTTTCTATTCCTTCTCATCCTGTTCACAACTCTGGCTTCACACTCCTGCTGTCTCAGCTTGTGAAGACGCTTTATGGAGGAGACATGACATTTGTCCATGCTGTGTGTTCACTGTGCACTGTGCTCTCTAGCCCTGCTTCTGTGTGAGTCTCTGTGTGCTCTACAGCCCAAGCACAGCTGTGGATCTTCCTGTGGTCACTCACTGGTTCAGAAAGGCAAACAGGTACCGCATCACCACCAGAGTAGCCCGTGGAGCTGCCAGTAGAATCTTCCGGATGCATTGGGCTCTCTCGTACAGACTCTCTATACCTGTGAACACACACACACACACACACACACAGCAGCTGTCAGTAGTCCCAGGATGCCATGAGGCATTTGCGCTCCTGACACATCCTGAAACAAGGTCCCCATGGCGGACAGAGGGACGCTGCTCTGCCCTCTCTGAGGAACACTGTGTGTGTTTCAGAGAGACAATAAGACACTAACGCACCCGCAGACGAAGACAAGAAGAGAGATGGAGTGTGTGGGAGGGTGGGGCGAGCGAGCGAGAAGAAGGGAAAAAAATGTGAATGCTCACAAATTGAGTATGTATCACCCATAATGCTCGAGGTATTGTTCCATTTCTAAAGCGTCTGCTGAAGTGTGCCAGTGAGATGGCAGTGCTCATTCACACAGAAGGGAAGTAACAGTGCAGTTATGCAAGGAAAGTGATGTACAGTTTTAAATTCAGTCAAGTGCCACGCTGACTACTGATAAGGTCAGGTTCTGCAACATGTCTGCCCCTCCCTGCTGTCAAAATGTCAGCCAGTGTCACGGTAAATCAGAGGATCTTCACGGCACTTTTTTGTTTCTGTGAAATCTGAAATTCATGCTAATTGACCCCCTGAGCCTGTAAACACACACGCAACCCCCGTGAGAGAGATGAACACACAAACACACATGCAAACCCCTCCCACCCGCCTGCAGTTAGCTCCACCTCTGCCCACCCCTCCCCCACTGGTCCCAACCCCCCCCTGTCTCCCCATCAACCTTGTTAGTTCTAGTCCCCTCCCCACCACATATAGAAGAAAATGTAACTTACAGACACAGGAAATTAGATCATTGAACCTGTCCTTAGGAAAGAGGGGGTTTTCAAGGCCCCGGAAGTAGAGCTTGAGGACCCCGGCCACAGAGTTGATGTCATGGTTACTCTCCTCATCTATCAGAGGGTCGTTACCTAGGCAACAGACAGATAGTCAGTCTACCTTGATCCTCACCACACAATAGCATTCAGATGTGACCTCGCAGTGACCTCTCACCCCTCTCAAAGGAGTTCTTGATGTCGTTGACCTCCACCTGGGATCCAGACACCCGGAATATTCCCTGGTGTTGAAGACCTGGAGGAGCAGAAGGAATGTGTGACGGTTGGTTCCCGCCTGCCTGTGTTAATGTGTGTGTGTGTGTCTAGAGGGAAAACAGATTTTACCATGGAGGTTAATGTAGCGGATGCAGCTCTCCACCAGTAGAGGAATGGCTTTAGTAGAGTCCTGAACACAGAAGAACAGTCAGCTTTATACTGAACACACAAAAAAAACAGGCAAACACACACACACACACACACACACACACACACACACATACAAACAAAACACTTCACTAAATTTTACCTGATGTTTGCTATGGGAGTTCTTTCGCCCACGGCTGTAACAGGAAAAAAAGAGATTATGTGGGTGTAAACATCTTAATTAGAAAAAGGGAAAGACTCCATTTCCATCACTAAAATGATGTACGAAGCATATTAAGAGTAAAAAAGGATTCCTGTCCTACCTGGTGGTGAGCATGTCGGTTATATAGCCTGAAAACACAAAAAGACAATCCTTTAACATGAAAGAACAATGAAGAGAGAAAGCGTTGCAGAGAGAGAAAGCTGGAAAGAGAGATTTACCCTCCGCCATGGCTTTCTTCAGCAGGTCATGTTTGGCTTGTAATTTGGAGATGAGATTACTGCCTTCCAGATACTCACGGAACTTCTGAAGATGGACAGAATAACCTTTTATCAACCAAACAGTTATAACCATAACTTCATATGTATAGAAATAGATCTTACTGTGAAGTAGAACAGCTCAGTCTCTTGCTGGTTGGCACGTCTCTTCGCCAGGCTGGGTTTGTTCAGGTATCCATCCGACACGCTGGACTTGACAGACTCAGAGGACGGGCTGTGGGTGAAGCTCTGGGAGACATCAGAGTCGTCCAGCACTGTCATGTCCTGAAGGGTGGTCAGGGTGGCGCCCCAAGTCTTCTTCACCTGAAGGTGGAGAGCAGAGCTGGCCTCAGTCACACTGGAAGTGTGATGTGTGTCTTCGTGCAGGTTTCACCAGAGCATGATGCAAATCACACTTTGGAGCTTTTTTGAACACACTTCTGGTCAAATTTGTATCTATCTGAGGGTGTGTCTGTTTTTGGGTGTGTTTGTTTGCTGCAGAGACATGCAGGCATGAGGCAGCTCATCAATCCGATCTCCATCAGCGTTCCTGTGCCCTTCAGGGTAACAAAGTCCACCAGCCTGGCATTACACTCAAAAACACTCAGACATTCTGAAAACGTACCTCCAATACCTCCAAGACTTTAATCGTGTCTAGCCCACACAACAGCACACACAACAACTTCATCTGCAGGAAAGTTTTTATTTTTAGTCGTCTACATCCGTCTCCTCAAGGCCCCCTGTACCACACCCCCTTTTCACTCTTCCCTCTACCCTCAGTAATTACCACTGACACACCTTGTGAAGCCTTGTGTGTGGGTGTGTGTCTCACCTCCTCGTTCTCTATCTTGAGCGTGGCGAGGCGTGTCTGGAGCTGCTGCAGTCGCAGTGTGAGCTCCGCCTGCACCTGGGGCTGAGCCGCAATCTGAGCCACCTGATAGGAGCACAAACACAGACCACAATCAGAGCGATTGTGAGCGAGAAAGAAAGGTTTTGTGGGAATGGGAGACGCTGAGCTAGAAATATCTAGTTTTTGTGTGGTGGTCCGTGTGTGTCATAGCTCTCACCGTGTCCCCCATGTGGGGCTGGAAGCTCCAGCGAGGTGGGGGGCAGAAGGCGGTGGGGTAGAGGCCCAGCAGGCGCTGTCTGTCACGGGCAGGATCCAGGCCCTCCACCGCCCCCTCCAGCACCTCCAGCCCTGCTCGCCTGGAAGCCTCCACGCTCAGCTCCGCTGACAAGTAGGTCCGCAGCGCTCGGCTCAGACTGGAGTGGTACCCCAAGTCACAGCACTGCGACAACAGGGATTAATACTTCATTGGGGGGGGAAATGGAAATAATGGCTATAATTCCATATTGTGTATAATCCGAATGAGAGAAATATGTCTGTGTGCGTTTGTGTGTTCATGAGCTCACGTCTATGATGTCGGGCAGGTCATGGATGTAGTATTTGAACACAGAGGAGTTGGTGGCTTCCAGAGTTAAAAGGTACTCGTTCCTCGCTTTCAGTGTCTTCAGCTTGTTCTCAGAGTACTTTGCCTTCCTCTGGGAGAGGAAGGTGGAGAGAAGAACAGAGGAGAAAGAGATGCTGGGTCAGGGCTGCTGCACGAGCAAAAAGCACTCCAGTTCTGAGCCATGTCCCTCTGGGGCATCCATACCTTCTCCCTCATCTTCTCCATCTTGCGGGCGGCGTTGCGTCTCTGATGGCGCTCCTCTATTCGCAGGCCAAACACAGGCTCCACCCCTCCGCTGGACCCCGTCTTGACACGCCCCTCCTGGCGTTCGGCTTCTCGGAGTTTGGCCTCGGCGTTGAGCGTCTCGGCGTGATACATGTGGTACGTCTTCATCACCTAGCAACCACAATCCTCACAGCTTCATATAAACAAACTTGGCATTTCAACCTGCTCTGCTTGCAAAAACATCTAGCCGTCAACTAGGGTCCTAAGTCTTTATTTATTCACAACAAGGGCTTTTAAGCCAGGGAACCGTGGAAGAATTTAACTCAACAATCATGTTGTTGTTAGTCAGAATGTTTTCCCATCTAAACAGAAGTGACGAGTAAGCTTTTGTAGGAGTGATGAAAAAAACAGCTGACAAACTCCCCCAAGTTGAGGAACTTAAAAAAGCTTGGAGGTGATGATGTCACTCACGGTGTAGAGCTCATTGAGGAGTTTCATGAGGTCTTCCTGCAGCTGGAAGGTGATCTCTTTACTCTGGAAGAGGTGGAGGAAAAAGGTGCAAAAAAAAGATAGAGAAAGGGAGGAGGAAAGGAGAGGAAGAGAGGAGGCACCAGGGAAGTGTAGGAGGATGAGAGAGGGCGGAGAGGAAGGAATAAATAAGCAAAGTGGAGAAGAGAGGGGAGGCAGGGTGAATATCACAGTTATACGGACATCAGAGGAGGGTATTCACACTGGCAGTAACTAATAGCAGTGTCAGCCCATGGATGAAATGAGCTGAAAAGGTGGCCAGGTAAATAAATGGAGCCATCCTTGAACAAACAGAAGGATTCATAAATGACCCAGCATGCAGCTCTGCAGTGTGCATACAGACACAGCCTGGATGGGCTATTCATGTATTAAACACACCCGGCTCCTTTCCGAAAGGAGTTATGTGACAATGTGGCATGTATGAATATTGCATTGGGCTAAATGACTGTGGAATCCCAGAATTTATGATTCCTGTTCCCTCACGACACCCTAGAGAGATAGACCAGCTGAGCCTGTCACCATGACCACCATCCTGTCAGCGTTGTCATGGTCACCAGGCTGTCTCCAACTGGGCTGGCTCACACATGGTGGTCGTCCAACTGTCCTTGTTTGCATGTACCAATCAGGGGTTTCATAAGCAGTTATAAGATGGATACTTGGACTGAAGTCTCTTCATACTTTAGATATCATGAATAATGCAAGACCCGGATGGAGATTAATAATGAACGCACCACCCCAAACTTAGAGGTGTGTGCGTGTGTGTGTGTGTGTTTCTGTGTTTCATTTGTTAAACTCTGCACCAGGTCCACTGAAGGACACAAGGGAATACATTGTTGTATGTGTGTATAATATTGTTGTCATTTATCAGATGTTCTTTTCCAGAGCGCTCTTACCCCTTTGCTTTTCATTAGAATCACACTTTTTCCCTCATATCTCTCCTCCCAAATTCAGTTAACATTAACAGTATTGAGCGTTCTGCTTCAGACGTCACCAGACCAGGTGAACTCTGACCCCTGTGACCCGTGATAGACAGAAGGCTGTGGATTGGCTGGCTCACCCTCTTGAGCAGGCGGGCGGAGTCATCGCTGATGTGTGTTAGGCGGGTGATGACGTTGTTCAGGTAGAGGTCGCTCAGAGTAGCGTGGTCCTTACTCTCTCTCCTCACCTGAATGGAGACAGATACACACATACGTCCTGAATACAGACAGTCCTGTCTCAGGCTTGTACTGGGTATGAATACACACACACACACTGCTTTACCTGGTTCAATAGCAGGTACCAACAGTTGACTGGAGATAGCAGGTTCTGGTCCTTTCTATGGGTGAGAAGAGGATTGGTCAATGTCACTTTACCATTATGTCAGTAATCCCAAACCATGCGCCACATATCAGTCACACTCCAGCGGTCCCCTTACTTGTACTGTTGGTGGTCCTTGGTGCTGCGGGTTTTGGCCATGAACCTCTCGGCCAGTTTCTCCAGGTTTCTAGAATACTCCGTCTCAATCTCCGCCTTCTTCCTGAAGAAGTCCTGCAGATCTTGAAGCAGCTGCACCCTCATTTCTGTCTGCTGCTCGAGACACCTCTGCTGCTCTACCAGCTGGGCTCTCACATCTACACACACACACACACGCGCACACACACGCACGCACGCACACACATGCACACACACGCACACACACGCACACGCACACACGCACACACACACACGCGCACACACACGCACACACACACGCACGCACGCACGCACACACATGCACACACACGCACACGCACACACGCGCACACACACACGTACACACACACACGCACACACACACGCACACACACACGCGCACACACATGCACACACGCACACACACGGGGGCAGACATGCAAACACACATACACCCACACACAGATGTCATTAACAATCCAGACTGCATAACAGACAATATGCACTTGTTATGGACAGACACCCACACAAAGAAACTGACGTTCATTCAGTGTTTACACTGACATGGTTTCATTAGTGTTTATACATCCTCCACACTACGTGCTTTTTACTGCATGAACTACATTGTGTGATCAGGAAAAACAGCAGACATCTCTGCATAGATACAAATGGGAGCTTCATCCACAGAACGCAACGTAGAGGAGAACAAGACATGGCAGCCATTTTGCATCGGGAAACTCACCACGCATCGACCATCACGTGCAAATAATAGGCGCAAACACACACACACACACACTCGATTCCTGCTGAGGCTACAGGCCACCATAATGTTCTAAGTGGGATCAAAATGAAGCATATCTCTGCAAGTGTATGTGTTCACAAGTGTGTATGTGCATATCTATCTGTTTGTGTGAGCATGTGTGCGTACGCTTGGCAGATCGGAGCTCTGTCTTCACCTTCCTCATCACATGGTTCACACACACAGTGTGTGGTTGCCAAGACAACAGGTAGTGGAGTGGAGAACGTCCCCTGGGGATTGGTCAATGTGTAGTCCGACGCGCGTGTGTGTGTTTGAGAGAGAGAAAGAGAGAGGGAATCACAGCATGGAAGACAGGAACAGATAAGGAGAAAACAGAAAGAGAACAGGGAGAAAGTGAGGTACCGGCAGACAGAAAGAGAGAGAGAAAAGAGGGATGGAGAGAGAGGTGGGGGTTATCATTGTGGATTCACTCCCAGCTCTCTGCGTTCCCTCCTGCTGCAGTGTCAGATAGCCTCGGCGCTCTAAAACAGCAAAAGCAGTGGAGCGTGCCCTGCCATGCTGACTAGCTCTGTCTGTGTGTGTGTGTGTGTGGTTCTGATAGAGAGCGTGTGCATTTTTTTAAGTGTATTCGTGTGTATTTGTGTGTATTTGTGTGTATGTGTATCCATGAGAGCAGTTTCTTTTTTAATGCTATTGTGGCCAAAGGATGTTGGCCAAGGTGACTCCTTAGAGACAGACTCTCCACAATTGTAATTATGGTCGAGAGAGGCACAGAGAGAGTGAAAGAGAGAGAGATGGAGTGACTGGGGAACAGACAGTGAGAAAAACTAAATTAGAAAGAACACACTAGCAAGAGAGAAAAACAACACATCAGCTAAAGGAGACGTTTGGATTTGAAATGGAGAACTTCAATTTAGGATTGTTGTTTTTAGGACGTTTGTACCATGGATTTTGATGCTGTGTTTTGCTTGGAACTAGTCTCTCTCCACAACAAGCTCCTGGATCAGCAGGAATCAGTCATGTGTCCGTGGAGGAATGGCTAACCTTCATTTCACAGTGCCTCCGCTATGGAAGGTCACACAAGCACACCAGGGTGTAGAGGAACCTTTCCAGGCTTCTGCTGAAGCCAATATCCTGAGCTCACCTTGAGTCCAATTATACCAACGACACTTACGATGTTGACAGCCAGAGCTGATTAATTAACGCTTTAAAAGGTGTAATTAAAGAAGTGGATTGAAATCAGATTATTTGTTGTTGTTGAAAGATAGAGGCTGTGTCTCTCGTGTCTTCTCAGGGGTTCCTGTCTCCATGGAGAGAGCATGTGAGGTTCCACTGTGTAACTAAGGAGGTGACTAACACAACTGAACACTCCACTAAGCTCCAGGACCTGGGTGGATTCCTCACACCTGTCTGACCCTGGACTTTACCCAGGATGGTCTTTCACATGAAGACATCACACAACTGGAATACAAAGTAACACACTAAACACACAAGCTAAATTGCATGTTCGCATTCATATTTCACTGCTTAGTAGGAAAAGGAAGCCGATTTTGCCCTTCAAAAAGGGCCGTTTCCATGACAACCAGGGCCAAGGGCGCAAGGGCCGATCATCCACTGGATGTTCAAGTAAGGAAACCAACACCTTTACTGATACTACAGGAGTGGTGCTGTCCACTTCATGCCCATTGGCAACATCTCCAACTCACTTCAGTAACACACACTTAGCTCCCCATCTCTCTGCTCCGCCCCCTTCCCGTCCACCTCCGCCCCCCCCCCCCCACCCCCCTCCTCCTCTCTCAGGTATGCAGATGTAAGGTCAGTAATCACACACATGCAGACGCAGGCAGAAACAAGGCTGCAGCACAGTTCCCCCTCATGGAGCGCCACAGCGCTGCCTGCCTCTCTCCCTCCCTCTCTTTTTCTTCCCGCTCTCCTTACCCCCACCTCTCCCTCCTTGCCTCTGTCCCCATCTCTCATCCCTCCCCACCCCAAAATCCCAAAACCCATCTCTCCCTCTCTCTCTTTGCTGATCTCCTTCCTCCCTCCCCTCCATCATTCCCCAGTGCAAAGCCCCATTATCTCCTTTCATTTAAATGCATAATCCAGGCTTAGATAAGGCCATGCCATGTTCAGGCATAATGGAGGGAATATAGATATAAACCAGTATTTGCTGACTAACACAGACCACAGTTCGCAACACCTGAGGCAAGATCAGCTCAAACTACCTCCAGTCTAGGGGCTCCACACACTCAGCACTCGTCATGAGAGAAGCCCCACCCCCTATACATTCTCACAAGCCAATCAGACGCCAGCGAGAAAGAGGCAGACTACAAACCCACATAGTTACAGCACAGATCCATACGTTTACCTCAGACAGCAGAAGAGAGGGCACACAGCAGCAGTAGAGCTGTGCTTTATCTAAGTGGTCATTATAATGCAGGGCATCCCCAAGTGTGTTTTGGCTAGAAGCCAAAGCAGAGTGCATGGTGACACACACACACCCACACACACACACCAAACCTGTCCGGTACTCTCCATTACTTCTAATCACTCAAAGTCAGTGTGTCGATTCAAAGGACTAACGTGTGTGTATGTATGTGTGTGTGTGTGTGTGCGTGCGTGTGTGTGTGTGTGTGTGTGTGTGTGTGTGCATTCATGCATGTGCTTAATTTCAACAGACCAGGTCCAGGGAATATCCTGTCATATTGCCTGATGCAGTGACAGAAAGAGCACAGCTAGAGTGTGGGGAGGGACTGAGAGAGAGAGAAAGAGAGAGAGAGAGAGAGAGAGAGAGAGAGAGAGAGAAAGAAAGAGAGAGAGGGAAAGAAAGAGAGGGAAACATCCGCTTGGATGGATTCTAACCGCCATGATTTAGATTTTAAATAGATAACGCACGCACACATTCCTCAATCGTAATGTGGTGTTCAAATACAAACTAGCCATCGTTCCACCCTCCCTTGGCATGAGCAGAGCAGGCGATTTCCTATGCAAAGGTCGAACACCACCTTCCTGTGAAAAAGTGCTTGCCATTTCCTCGTATGAGATGAGTGTTCGTGTGGGCGCGCGCATGTAGGTGACAGTGGAAATGGAATGGAACCCTGACCCTGACAGAAACAGAGAATATGTGAGAGAGACCATAAGCGGGTACAGTGAAGACCATCCCACACATGGTTCCTCATCATGTAGACTAGAGAGACCTCTCCCACTGCCAGTGATATAAAACCAGCCATCTTGGTGGATCACTCACAGCTCTCACCATGCCTGGCAAAAACAGGGTCCGTCTGTGGCGTCACACCTGACCAGTCAGAACTAAGCAGGTATTCCCCCATCTTCTGCTGCAGTCCCCCACCCCACCCCCTAGGTGCTGTGCAGGGGCGTATGTGTGTGAAAGGGGAGTTACCATGGTTGAGGAGTATTCTTACATCCGTGTGCATTGAATCCTTGACAGCAGAGGACTGAGCAGACATGATATCTATTCTGACTGCCTGTCCTAACGTCAATCATGGAACACGCCTACTGATTAGAGATGAGCTGTCATGATGAACTCCTCTGACAGACACACAATCACCTATACACACACACAGACACAGACAGACACAGACACACACACACACACACACAGACAGACACATCAGGGAGCATGCTGCAGTCGCTGCCCTGGAGGAATACAAATAGAGATGGTATACACACACACACACACACACACACACACACACAGAGGGATGTTTTCCACACACAGAAACCACAACTCTGTATACATGCTGTAATTGGCAAATACCCTCGCTTCCACATGGCTGGGAGAGATCAAAGGCTCTGCAGAATCACCCGCACCCTACCCCCCTCACCACCCCCTTGGAGCGCCGTGCAGCACTCAGGATGAACCCTGAAATACTGACGTCTCACAGCGAGGTGTCATCCTCCATACACATTCATTCGCAAACAAGCTTGGTGAGAGGCTGAATGCATTTATGTGGAGTACAGGCAGCCAGGTGTGGCACGTACACCAGGGTTGTGTACCACTGGTGTGTGTGTGTGTTTTGGTGTGTACGCGTGTGCAAGGCGCTGTGTGGGGGGGTCGTGTGAGTGTATGAGGGTATAGGTGGGGAAGGGTGTAGGTGTGTTGTAGGGAGATAGTGAGAACAGGTGTGTGTGTATGTGCATGTAGGCGCGTGTGTGTCAGAGAGGTGGGTGTGCCCATGTCATGCCAATGGGATAGAGGAGCTCTAGTAAATATGGACCCTACCTTTCACCTGGCTCTCATATTCGGCGATGATCTCTTTGTCCTTCTTGCTTTTGCTCGGGTTCGACATGTTGGCGTAATCAGGATGATCGATCAGATTGAACAGGCGTGAACCTTGAGTCCTCTTCGTGCGTCTACGCCGTCATAGCCAATAGACAGGTTACATTACATACTACCAAATGCATCCACTGCCGCAAAAACAGAATTGTATTCGACCCCAGCTCAGGGGACACTGGTCCACGTTCAGTCAGCAAGTAGTAGCTGCTCCACGCCGTTTAGAAACACACAGGTCCATTGAAGGTCGCGATGCACGGAGTATCAATAGGTAAGGTTGAACAGATCTCCCCATTAGAAAGCTCAATATGCGTGGGGTAGCGGTTGCACGCCAACGCACACACACCGGTTTGCGGTAAAGACTGGGCACACACACCCACTAGTTCATCCAGTGGACCACACACACACATCGGTGCTGGCTCGTCCTGGTGTGTGTGTGTGTGTGCACTAACCCCGGAGTAACCTTTACGCACCCAC